>JABSTQ010006385.1:0-25714 GCA_013358835.2 Ixodes persulcatus | reverse complement strand
CGAAGTTTTGATCGCGGCGAGTTAGCCCCCTTGAGTGCGCTTCTCCTCAAGCACCGATTCACTGCGGCGAAGCAATACCCGCGGAGCTGACACCGCGACCTCGCGACTCGCTTCGCCGCAGCGCAGCCGCGTACTTGGGCGAAAAACACACCTTCAAGGTGGTATAACGCACGCGCGCGCCTGGTGTAATATAAAGAAGAAAAAAAAAAACGTTATGATAGTTGATATTTATATTGCAGTAAAATCTGCAAAATTTAACTTTTATGCCACTGTGTATTTTAGGCAGCAATGTCTTAACAACCTGTGTTTATTACTTGTACTTGTTTTAATTTAATTAAAATATGAAGAAGATATATCAATATAGCAAGACGATTCCTAAATGCCCTCAATTACGTATGGTGGGACTCCCTTATAGGTTTAATTTTATGTCAAATCTGTTATGTACTTGCCATCATAATGTAGGCATTGGGCTGTCCGAGGCAGGGGTTGCCCCAGGAATTGAAATCAGGGGAGGGGGGCATTGAGAATGGAGGAGTCGTTGCAAATTAAAGGGATGGTGAACCGAAATTTAAATTTCAGTTCCGAGGCCCAGGCACGTAGCCAGGGGGGGGGGGGGGGTCCATAAGGCCCGGGCCCCCCGCCCCCCCCCCCCCGAAATCTTCTATTTCGCTTGGACCTCCTCTCCCCCCTCCGCCTCATAGAGCATTTTGTCATGGGCGCCCCCCCCCCCCCCCCCAAAACAAAATCCTGGCTACTTGCCTGCCGAGGCCACAGTCTATAAATATAGCTGGATTAAATTTAACAGAGCTGCGAGTTCAGCTGAATTTTCGTTTAAGCATGGTGAAACAGTAGTGAAAAGCAAGGAGAAAGGCGGAGCAACAATTCAATCTTATTGAAAACTATTCGGCCGAAACCACTATTCACTTTGAATTTGCTTCGAACCCAAAGTTTTAACGAAGTATTAACAGTTTTTATGCTAACGGGGCTCACATCGATCGCATGAATAGGTAGCGCTACTCGTTGTGGTCAGTTAGAGTAGCTATGTGCTCCGCTTAGCTGCTCCGCTTAGCATGAGACACGCTCAAGACAAAAGTGTCCGTTTGATGTCGAACTCGGGACAATTACCTCACCGTGATGCAAACCCTACAAAGTAGCCAAAAACAACTTTTTTACGTCAAACAGAAACCGAAGACGCCATCAGTACTCCTAATAGGTTAATTAAGACACCTGGAAAATTACCGGTGTACAATTGTTCAATAAATAAATATCTGTAGTAGGCTAACGTTTCAATTAGAGATTGTATAAATTTTGTTTACATGAAAGCTCAGAATTGTCTGCTACATAAGTGGCAATCTCTGCTCCAAAACCCGTTGTTTCCTGCTACAAGAGCTGCTCCAAATCACCACTTGTCCGTTCCACCACCGGGGCACTCTCTTTATGATGATAATGCAATTAATGCAAAGGTGCAAGCGAGCTGGAAAAGAATAACGATAATAATGCCTGGAGAAGGGGAACAAAGGGGACAGAAACAAATTTCCAAACACAGCTAGATGAGTGAACACTCCACTGGAAATAGAGAGGTCCCTGGTTTGATAGCAAGACCAGGCACTGTTTTTTGGTCGCGCACGAGTCACCTAGTTGTGTTTGGAGATTTGTTTGTCCTTTGTCCCCCTTCTCCCGGCATTATTATTGTTATTCGTTTCCAGCTCGCTTGCACCTTTCATCATCATAACCTTCAAACGCAGGCTGTTCACCCTTGTTGGTGTTATACTGGTGGCAGCTGATAAAATCCGTTTACTCTACTGACGTGAAACTCCTGGTTAGCTCAGTTGGTAGAGCGCTACACTGGAAATGGAGAGGTCCCTGGTTCAATACCAGGACCAGGCGGATTGTTTTGGTCGTGCACCGGTCACCTAGCTGTGTTTGGAAATTTGTTTGTCCTTTGGTCCCCTTTCACTAGGGATTATTATCGTTACTGTGGTACAGTAGCCTGCAATGAGCTGGAATGCGCAAACTGCAATAAGGCAGTACAGACAGCACAATACAAATGCTATCAAGTGCTCGGCAGAGTTTGGAGAGGTATCGCGTGAAGGGGGTGCATCTACAAAGTCGAACACGCTCACTGCAGCCGAGGCTTTCGCTTGCTACCCGCTTGTCTGTGCAATCTGTACTGCCCGATCGCTGTTCACACAATTTAACTCATATCGCAGACCACTGTACTTACCATTATCCTTCACAGCCCTTTAATGGTACCATATACGCATCCTTTACTGCAGATATTACAATAGAAAGTCTCTCCAATACTGAACAACACTGCTAATACTAAAGCTATTAAGAATTTATCCGATTATTATATAGATTCCTATACTTTGTGTCAGCTTAAGTCCAGACGCAGCCAATGCTACAAGTGTGAGTATGTGGTCCTGAAGAGTGCTAGCACTGCACGAGCGCGCGTGCTTGGCAGGAACACTGAAAGCCCAGAGCTCATGCTTGCAGCATTGGCTGCGTCTGAACTCAAGCTGCAACGAAGTATAATGGGATGATTATTCATGCTCATAATGTGTAGCCATGAGTGTCTTGCACATCACAGTAAATGTCAATGCTTTTCTCCTCTACTCGGCTTGTCTTCTTTAATTGACTGGCACACCAGATTTGCCATGGCTTACAAGAGAGCTGGACTTGTGCCCCCGTTCTCAGCTGAATGTTAGCAGCGCTCATAAAACAAAAGCGCTTGTAATAATGAGCATTGTTGAGGATTAGGGGGATACAAAAGAGTATGAGCAAGGAACAGCGGTCCAGTCTGAGACCAGGACTAGACAGCTCGTTCGTGGGCTACAAAGGGAGTTGCCTCCTTGTAAGACAAAGCCCCAGAGGTGCCCGTGGCATGTTGCAGTTAGGGTGAGAGAGCCAAAGCTCGTTATAGGCCAAAACCGGCTGCAACCCATATAGCGTGGGAACTGTGCAATTTGACAAAGGAACACGAAAACAAGTGCTCAAACACAGTGCTGATGCTCATTTGAGGGTTTATTTTCAAGCAAACCAAAAACTAATACAAGAAAAAAAAAAGACACAAAATAACTTGCAAAACAATTCCTAACATGCCATATAATTTTCACACAAATCTGCCACAATTCTTGATAAAACAAAACCCGTCACCCCCCAGGTATACCGACGGAGCGCTAAAGCATTAGTCTTCCCCTCTCGATAAAATGAATAAGGCTCCATCGATTTCTCTGGCAGTCTTATTTTTGCTGTGCGCCAAGGTCGTCAAATCATTGACCTAAGGGATGCAGCCACACCTACTACAGTGCACCACAAGGTGGCCTGAGGGGAGTCAGGGAGAGAAAGGGAATGCTCCCTCCTGTTCACATACCTTCCCATTTGTCCACGGTACAATCTATCACAAGGGAGAATATCTGATACCAACACCCGTGGCACACAGGACAAAGGAAGTGCAGTGGTTTACATCAGATTGAGAGTCCTGGGTTTTACCCCGGTTTGCGGCACTAAAAAGACCACTGGCAAAGTGTGCTTGTTAGCCAATGATTTGAATTGGTGAAAAAGGGTGTGAACATAGGGTACCACCACTGGTCTTGATGTCAGTAAAAGGAGAGGCAGCTTAACCTTAAAAGTCATCACAGGGAAACCCGCTGAGGTAAGCCTGGAGACTTGTAAGCATACTGTTCTCGCATCTATGTCGGCATGACTTCAACAATGAAGCTCGTTTGCATGATGCAGCGATCACGCGCTTCACCAGCTTTGAATGCGTCGAATCATATGGCATTAGCCCCTTTTTAGAGTTTGGTTCATAGAACCAACAGATGGGACAGGTCATGCAGCTTCAAGCCTAAAAATTTCAACACCTTACCTGCGGGTGTCTCATACTTCGATTTTAACCCGGGGAAACACTCCTTAAAATTGCCCAATGAAAGCGACGAAGAGTGATTAGCTACGGATGTCTGTCGAGGCGAGAACCCAGCAACTGCCGTTGACCAGAGGGCCCGACCAACATTTCGCTGTAGACTAGCAAACCAGATAGTCCAGATTGGATACCATGACATCTCATGCAGGGGCGGACGCAGATATTTTCAAAGCCTATCATATATTTAACCCCCCCCCCCCCCCCCCGCTTCCTGACCCTGAACTTCTACAGCACATGCGGAAGTCAAGAGAGGGGTCAGAACATCCCAACCCCCTCTCTGAATCGACCACACTTATGTGCTGTGAATTGGAAGGGTCACAACAAAAAAGGCAAGCAGCCATTATGAACACTTAGGGGGTAGTGAAAAGATTTTAATATTGAAAAAATTTGCAGTTTCTACTTTTTATATTGTTTATCAAGGCAAGTGAGAAAAAACGTCACTTTTCCCGAAAAAACTGCTATTCTGCTGCGTAATTGCAAAGGAAAAAAAACTTATTTGCCAATCTGCAGCTGCGTGTGGCAGTTATGGAAACTACGATGGTAAGTCACTGGGATGGAAGTCAACCAAACCTGTCCCCTCTCCTGCTACACTTGCCGGCAGGCTTGTGGCGAACAGTCTTTTGTGTTGATCACTCGCCACAATCTTTGGCAATGCTAATCCTTGGAAAGTCGGCAACAGAGCTTTTTCCGGTAACGAGTGCCACCTGGGGTGTTGTCTTTTAACTACAAATGAAGGGCAGCCCAACTTACCTCCGCCCGTCAGTATACATTGGCATCATGCCGTTGTAAAGCCAATAGCCTTTGCAGAAACAAAACAGACACGCACGGTGGTGCATGTTGAAATATTAATAATTCACAGCTGAATAAACAACGATGCAGACGTTTCCTACATACTTACACGAAATTATCGCAATTGCCTAAAACCAACAATGCACACGGTAAAAAAAATACTTCATGAGACTTGAGATGACGCACCCCTGTATCCCAATAAAGCGCGGCTTCCTTAAGCGCTCAGCCACCGCGCGAAAGGTGTCGAAGCGAAACAAACAAAAGGTGGTGGTGTCAAACTTTGTTTACAAGATTACGCCCAGTCCGGCACTAAGAATGGACCTGATGGTCGAAAGGGACCAAACATTTTTCTCACTCGGAAACGTGACGGCTGGCGCCGGAGCGGCAGAACACGGCAGCAACCATGGCGGTGTTTTAAAAGTCGCGCAACCCGGGGACTACCCTTCCGGAGGTGCAATATGGGGGACAGCGGGGCTTGGGCAGCCGGCGGGGCGCCGCGAGGCGTCATGTACAGGCGGGCCATGTGGGTTAATATTTTTTAATGAGCCAGTTTGGTGAGGGGCGCGAGTTTGTGAGTTCGGTGAGTTCATGAGTTGGGTGAGGGGCGTGAGTTTAAAGGCTCATGAGTCCGATGAGTTTATGAGTTTGTGAGTGAACTAGAGTGCGGTCGTGAGTGTGAGGGTGAGCGAGTTTTTACTTCTTTTTCTTTTGAACTGCCTGTGAGTAAGTTCAACCATTAATGCTGACCTCTGCTCAGTACATAAGCTGGCGTTTCTCTAATTCAAGCTTTCTTCAGACCCCTAAAATCCGAGTCTCTTAGATAAAAAAACAATTACCATCTTCGGTTTTTAAGAAGTATTCTTTATTTCAAGATGGGCTATCTGCATACATATGCAGATTATTCAGACAAGTTCCCGCTATTCCCCGAGACGAGATAAACCCCTGAGAATAAAGGAAAGACGCAAACCACAGGAAAGATAGAAATCTTAAACGCACCTACCAGGTTATTAGAGAACCTATAAACTGCAGGCCCAACAACACTCTCATCACCAATACATAAAAAAAATATGACGTTATATAACCACTCTATATGTCTCCGCAAGGCTTTGCAAACTGTGACCAAAACCGCACTTAATCCTCGGATTTGTCATTCTTTTGCGGTGCAGTGCGGGTCGGGGCGGGGTAGGGGTCTTTTCTGTGCCGCAAACCGGGGTAAAACCCAGGACTCTCAATCTGATGTAAACCACTGCACTTCCTTTGTCCTATGTGCCACAGGTGTTGGTATCAGATATTCTTCCTTGTGGTAGATTGTACCATGGACAGAAGGGGAGGTATGTGAACAGTAGCGAGCATTCTCTTTTTCTCCCTGACTCCCCTCAGGCCACCTTGTGGTGCATTGTAGTAGGTGTGGCTGCATCCCTTAGGTCAATGATTTGACGATCTTGGCGCACAGCAAAAATAAGACTGCCAGGGAAATCGATGGCGTCTTTTTTCGTTTTATCGAGAGGGAAAGACTAATGCTTTAGCGCTCCGTCGGTATACCTGGGAGTGACGGGTTTTGTTTTATCAAGAATTGCGGCAGATTGGTGTGAAACTTATATGGCATGTTAGTAATCGTTTTGCAAGTTATTTTGTGTCTTTTTGTTTCTTGTATCATTTTTTGGTTTGCTTGAAAATAAACCCTTAAATGAGCACCAGCACTGTGTCTGAGCACTTGTTTTCTTGTTCCTTTGTCAAATTGCACTGTTCCCACGCTATATGGGTTGCTGCCGGTTTTGGCCTATACGGAGCTTTGGCTCTCTCGCACTACCTGCAACACGCCACGGGTACCTCTGGGGCTTTGTCTTACAAGGAGGCAACTCCTTTTGTAGCCCACGAACGGGCTGTCTAGTCCTGGTCTCAGACTGAACCACTGTTCCTTGCTCATACTCTTTTGTATCCCCCTAATCCTCAACAATGCTCATTATTACAAGCTCTTTTGTTCTATGAGCACTGCTAACCTTCAGCTGAGAACGGGGGAACAATTTCAGCTCTCTTGTAAGCCATGGCAAATCTGGTGTGCCTGCCGATTAAAGAAGACGAGCCGAGTAGAGGAGAAACGCATTGAAATCTAAAAAAAGATTAGCTGAGTTAAGGAGAAAAGCATTGAAATTTACTGTGATGTGCAAGACACTTATGACTACACATTTTGAACATGAATAATCATCCCATTATACTTCGTTTTAGCTTGAGTCCAGACGCAGCCAATGCTACAAGCATGAGCTCTGGGCTTTCAGTGTTCCTGCCAAGCACGCGCGCCCGTGCAGTGCTAGCACTGTTCAGGACCACATACTCACACTTGTGGCATTGGCTGCGTCTGGACTTAAGCTGAAACGAAGTATAGGAATCTATATAATAATCGGATAAATTCTTAATAGCTTGAGCATTAGTAGTGTTGTTTAGTATTGGAGGGACTTTCTATTGTAATATCTGCAGTAAAATGATGCGTATATGGTACCATTAAAGGGCTGTGAAGGATAATGGTAAGTACAGTGGTCTGCGATATGAGTTAAATTGTGTGAACAGCGATTGGGCAGTACAGATTGCACAGCTAAGCGGGTAGCAAGCGAAAGCCTTGGCAGCAATGAGCATGTTCGACTTAGCAGATGCACCCCCTTCACGCGATACCTCTCCAAATTCTGTCGAGCACTTGATAGCATTTGTATTGTGCTGTCTGTACTGCCTTATTGCAGTTTGCGCATTCCAGCTCATTGCAGGCTACTGTACCACAGTAACGATAATAATCCCTAGAGAAGGGGGACAAAGGACAAACAAATTTCCAAACACAGCTAGGTGACCGGTGCACGACCAAAAAAATCCGCCTGGTCCTGGTATCGAACCAGGGACCTCTCCATTTCCAGTGTAGCGCTCTACCAACTGAGCTAACCAGGAGTTTCACGTCAGTAGAGCAAACGGATTTTATCAGCTGCTAGCAGTATAACACCAACAAGGGTGAACAGCCTGCGTTTGAAGGTTATGATGATGAAAGGTGCAAGCGAGCTGGAAACGAATAACAATAATAATGCCGGAGAAGGGGGCACAAAGGACAAACAAATCTCCAAACACAACTAGGTGACTCGTGCACGACCATACAAATCTGCCTGCCTGGTCTTGCTATCAAACCAGGGACCTCTCTATTTCCAGTGGAGTGTTCAGTCATCTAGCTGTGTATGGAAATTTGTTTCTGTCCCCTTTGTTCCCCTTCTCCAGGCATTATTATCGTTATTCTTTTCCAGCTCGCTCGCACCTTTGCATTAATTGCATTATCATCATAAAGAGAGTGCCCCGGTGGTGGAACGGACAAGTGGTGATGTGGAGCAGCTCTTGTAGCAGGGAACAACGGGTTTTGGAGCAGAGATTGCCACTTATGTAGCAGACAATTCTGAGGTTTCATGTAAAAAAAATTTATACAATCTCTAATTGAAACGTTAGCCTACTACAGACATTTATTTATTGAACAATGTACACCGGTAATTTTCCAGGTGTCTTAATTAACCTATTAGGAGTACTGATGGAGTCTTTGGTTTCTATTTGACGTAAAAAAGTTGTTTTTGGCTACTTTGTAGGGTTTGCATCACGATGAGGTAATTGTCGCGAGTTCGACATCAAACGGACACTTTTGTCTTGAGCGCGTCTCATGCTAAGCGGAGCAGCTAAGCGGAGCACATAGCTACTCTAACCGACCACAACGAGTAGCGCTACCTATTCATGCGATCGATGTGATCCCCGTTCGCATAAAAACCGTTAATACTTCGTTAAAGCTTTGGGTTCGAAGCAAATTCAAAGTGAATAGTGGTTTCGGCCGAATAGTTTTCAATCAAATATTGAATTGTTGCTGCGCCTTTCTCCGAGCTTTTCACTACTGTTTCACCATGCTTAAACGAAAATTCAGCTGAACTTGCAGCTCTGTTAAATTTAATCTAGCTATATTTATAGACTGTGGCCTCGGCAGGCACGTAGCCAGGATTTTGTTTCGGCGGGGGGGGGGGGGGGGGGCGCCCATGACAAAATGCTGTATGAGGCGTAGAGGGGAGACGAGGTCCCAGCGAAATGGAAGATTTCAGGGGGGGGGGGACGCGGGCCTTATGGACCCTCCCCCCTGACTACGTGCCTGGGCCTCAGACCAGTGATTTCCCTACACCCCCCACCCCCTCTTGTTTTTCTGAAGGCACCCCCGGATGCTGAACTGAAATCTGGATTCCACAAAACACGGATGCTACAAACACCAAAACATCACTCGTACAGCGATATCTTAAACGGATGACAACATTTTTTTTTTTTTTTAAAGGAGGCACATTTGACAGATATATTTACGTCTTGTTTCTCCAAGAAGGAGAGGGAACGGCCTCGCGGTTTCTCCGCCTCGCAACTTTGAGGGGGCGAAGCGAAGAGAGGAGGAAACGAGACATCTTGACGTCACGCGCCTCGTCGGCCTTGGTCATTCTTGACCTCTTTTTCCAAAAATATGGCCATCCATTCAAGATATCGCCTGACGAGTAGTGTTGTAGGGATTGTAGCGTCCCGCCTACAGCTCCTGCATTGTTTTCTGAAATTTAAATTTCGGTTCACCATGCCTTTAATTTGCAACGACTCCTTTATTCTCAATGCCCCCCTCCCCTGACTTCAATTCCTGGGGCAACCCCTGCCTCGGACAGCCCAATGCCTACATTATGATGGCAAGTACATGACACATTTGACATAAAATTAAACCTATAAGGGAGTCCCACCATACGTAGTTGAGGAGATTTAGGAATCGTCTTGCTATGTTGATATATTTTCTTAATTTTGTAATTAAATTAAAACAAGCACAAGTAATAAACACAGGTTGTTAAGACATTGCTGCCTAAAATACACAGTGGCATAAAAGTTAAATTTTGGAAATTTTACTGCAATATAAATATCAACTATCATAACGTTTTTTTTTTTAATATTACACCAGGCGTGCGTGAGTTATAACCCTTTGAAGTTGTGTTCTTTGCCCAAGTACGCGGCTGCTGCTGCGCCGAAGCGAGTCGCGAGGTCGCGGTGTCAGCTTCGCGGGTATTGCTTCGCCGCAGTGCGTCGGTGCTTGAGGAGAAGCCAACTCAAGGGGGCTAACTCGCCGCGATCAAAACTTCGAAAAGTAAGAATATTATAGTTAATTTTGAAATGAATATCAAATAGCGTATAATTTGAAACTTGTGTTTGATAATTAGACTATTCGCGCAGATTCTTCACACATAGTACTTAGGCATTCGAAGAACAACTATACTTTAATTTTCGGTGGCATTACCAAGAATGCAATGTGCCAGACACTTTCAGTTTACTTTTTTGAAAACAGCTCCCTTTTGGCGCAAACGTGCCGCAAATTGTGCACAAATACAAAATTTGAAGCAACATGTAGCAGGGTTTTCGTTTTGGCGCAGCAGTTGCACCACTGGTTATCCCTCAAAAAGTTACTACGCTAGTGCTGTGGAAACACGTTGGTTCTAAAACCTGCCGAATATTTATTTTGACTCAAAAAGCAGCGGTGCCTCAGAAGGGCGGATAACCCATATCACAAAGGAGAATACGTGCAAAATTGGTTTACGACAAGGACGAATTCACTAAATGTAATGGCGCAAACGAGCTGGTGTATGTAAAAACAACATAAGAACAGTGACAAGGCCTCGCAGCTTGATAATAAGATGAAGCGACGATATTGAATTTTCTTAGCTCTTTACCTAAGGTTACAGAAACGTCATGTATTCAAATTTTATAAATATACTCAACGTGCAAACGCCTGCAAGGGTCACGTTCCATCGCTTGTCTGGAGGCAGCCATTTTTTTCCGTGGTGGTGATGATGATCAGACGCACGATTGGTTAATGATGTTGCTAGTTTTAACCTAAGAATTATTTGTATCGAGGGTTAGATAAATTATAATACATTTAAAGCTAAAAATGTCTGAGTTATGATTTATTTAAATAACTCTTGCGTTCACAATTCAAAATTGCTGAAAACAATAGTTCCAACGGCATCAATCCCATGAACAAAATGGCGGCCTACATTGTCTTCGGTCCTCGCTACCTCCGCGTTGATCAATCGTTCGACGAGAGACAGCTGCTTGGATCGCAGTTTCGACGCTTGACTGACTTGGAAAACAATCATTTAAACCATCAAATGACAGTTGGTAAGTCGCAGGTGGGTGCTCGTTCCTGGGTTCTGCCCTATTTTAGGTTTATGTCCGACAGTTTACCAGCACTCAAGGATGACATCAGTCAGTGGTATTGTTTACCGATATCTATTAGATGAAGGTTATTGATTGCTTACATTTTTCGTCTTAAGTTACACACGCCTTTTAATTATTTGTCAAATTATAACCTGAACGAGTTTACTTAAATGTAAAAGCAGAGGCAAGCTGGCGAGTCATCTCCATGGCTACTCGTCACGAGACAACACAGAATAACGACAAACACGCTCAAGGTTTCCATTGTAGCTCAGGCAATTATTGCACAGGGTTACTGGTACATTCGCCGCTCCCCTCGCTCAACCAGGAATATCATTTGGCAACAGAAAACCAGCGTCGGTGATCCAGTTTGATCTCATGGAAACAAAAATAACAGGCAAGCCACAAGTAGGGATGGTGAACTTTCAACAATATGGAAACTCGAGACTAAGAAGCAAAAGCGGACAACACACCAAAGGGCCCAAACTCGGCTTGCCCCTTTACTGGTTTATAAGAAAGACACGCGACTGATCTTCACACGAACGAAGTCAGTCACCATAACACCAATGCCCTAAAGATGTGCGCACACCACAAAAATCCTCTGTCGTTCACAGCCTTCAAATGTACACAGAAACAGGCGAGGCCTAGCTCCATGCTATAGTCCATTCACCCTTAAGCTGACAGTGGGGTAGGAGATACGCGCTCGCAGGCACAATCAGCTGCATCTTCTACATCACATGACCCTGCTCTCTGCGCGAGGGTATTGGCGGGACCGAGATCCCGTGGCGACAGATGAACGCATGACTGATCCAACGAGCACTGCAGCAGGTGGAAGCTGCAGGTGGAAGCTAATACAGCACTGTGTACGTATGACGTGACTATACACTAGTGGTGCAAAACTATCGATTGTACTATCGATAGTCGGCTATCGAAAAACTATCGATAGCACTATCGATAGTCGACTATCGAAAAGCTATGGATAGTACTACCGATATTCGACTATCGAGAAAAAAAAATGAAAGTCGTTTACAATCCCCTGTCACGCCGAATTAGAGCGCAGCTCTTGAGGCGGAGGAGGGAAGAATACTGAGGGGGGTATACCCCTCCTCCTCATCCTGTTTGCTACTCCTCGCTCCGAGGGGCGTCGCTGTCGCCTTACAAGGGTCCCGTGACCCCCGCGCCGTCGCTGACCCCTGTGAGGTCACTTGACGATGACGTCAGTGTCATCACCAGTGACGTCACTGATGATGTCACCCTCATTGTCACTGATGACGTCATCAGTGACGTCACGCGTCCCATAATGCACCGCATGATTAGGGCGACGGCGACGCTGCTCAAGCCGGAAATGGGCGCTTAGAGCTGCGCTCTAAGACTAACGATAGTCGACTATCGAAAAGCTATGAATAGTAGTATCGATAGTCGAATATCGGAAAATTATCGTTAATCGGCTATCGAAAAACTATCGTAAACCTATCGAAAGTACTGTCGATGGTTTACTATCGATAGTTTTGCGAAACTAGTATTTTGCGTGGATTCCTCTTCTCTTTTTCTCGCTTTATTTTTTTCAAATGGGACACCAACTAGCCCAAGCACTTACCATAGTGGTGAAAAACTATCGACAGTACTATCGATAGTCACCAGAACTCTGACTATCGATAGTCAAAAAACTATCGATAGTACTATCGATTGTCGACTATTTGAAAAACTACCGATAGCACAATCGATATTCGACTATCGAAAAATTTCGGTAGTTTTGGAAAAACTGTCGATAGTATCGATAGTCAATTTATCAATAGTTTTGCATCACTACTATACACCCCTCGTAAGGTCACGTGACACTCCCAAGGCATTAGATTAACTCCGACAGCCGGTATAATTTTTAAGGTGCTGTTCTACACTATGTGGAGTGTACAAGAGTTTGCTTTTAAGAATCGCTCATTGTTAGTGCTGTTGTTGCCCAGTGTGGTTGTCCAGCAGAGAAATGGTTTTGCTTATTTTCCCTACGGGTGAATAAACGAGGAGTTTCTTGTTTAGCCTCCATGTGGCTGAACGTGGAGAGCTAGCCATTTTTAGAACATAGCATTGCATTCCAACCGCTAAAATTGTGTTAAATTTGGCAGACGATTAAGACCGAAACAAGCTAGCAATCTTTCGGAGTATGTTCGGAGCACTTAGCATTAAATAAATTAGTGTTTTCCCAAAAGAAAACTTTGCAGAATTGTAATCTGGTAGAAAGTTGGGCGAGTTGGTGGTATATGTTACACGTTTTCTTCAAATTCGCAGAATTGCTCTTTCTCAGCCAGAAAGTGTCACGACGGGCTATCTCGTCATTGGCACTTGCGGCCAAACGTCTACGTGATAAGATATTTCGTCGCCAGCAGTTAATGGGTTAAAACATCAGCAAATTCAGATTCCATTACAGAAGTTATCAAATGTGATCATGATGGTGCACTGATGATCGTAAAAACCCATCTCAGGCCTCCAAAAGACTAGTTTATGTGAATCAGCTACCGCTTCAGAACACAATAGGTATGCTAACACATCAATAGTGCGCCAACAATATTCAGATGCCCCACTTTATCTAGCATCAAATGAAATTTGCACAAACACATTTAAGGCCCGTTCACTCTTGTAACCGAGTATGACCGAGATAGGCGAGATCTGTTAAAACTTCTTAGAATCTCTTGGGACGAGGGGACACTTAAAGTCCCTGTATCTGAGAAAAGTGGCGCATTCTCTTTCCTTCTCCACTAAAAACCCTCATTACCCCACCTCTAACTTCCGGTTTGCGACGGAGGCACCCTCTGGAATTTCCCAAGCGTCTCGACGTCTCGGTCAGCTGAAGCGGTCGAGATGCCGATCGTGTGGACTTTGTGTCGTCAGACAAGCGTGGCAATAACCTCATGAAGAGCCCACATTCGTATCAGACCGTACTGAAGCCGCTCTAGATCTGTTCGTCCAACCGCGGATCCCAAAAGTGCTTTGGATAATCGTCCCTACCGAGTTGCATTAGGTCAGTGTCTCGTGAGTGTTCGGCTTCACAGCTGGAGCGGTCGAGTCGCCGATCGTGTTGACTTTTCTCCTCATATAAGTGTGGCAATGACCCCATTTAGAGCCTGCACTCGTATTCGACCGTCCTCAAGCCACTCTAGATCTGTTCGTCCAACCGTGGATCCCGAAAGTGCTTTGGATAATCGTCCCTACCGAGTTGCATGAGGTCAGTGTCTCGCGAGTGTTCGGCTTCACAGGAATTGCAAGTCGTTTTTAATCGTCATATAAAACCGCAAAGTTGCAATTTTATTCTCCACGATTTCAAATGATTGACTACTTTTTAATACGTAATTGTCCTTGGCGAGCTTTCGGGAGGGTTTGGCCTACAGGTGCAAAAAACAATTTGGCGGCTTAGAAAGCAAGATACTATTTTCTTTCTAATCGGGGAAGTGTTGATGTGGTTGACGCTAAGCTAGCACTTTTAAGCTGCCTGTAGTACTAGTAATGATAAAACATCTCTACGTATTTCTGTGCATGCTGTAAAAATTTGCGACACCGCGGGCCTTTCGCTACGGGGCTACGCGGTTCCTCTACTTTTCCGAGCGTATAATAAATACTATTTTTGTTATTTTATATAATGAAACCGTTTTTAGAAATGAAAACTCCGTTTTCTTATGGCTTTGTTACTCCGTAATTTTATCAGAGGGCCTATCTTTTCTGTTATGTGTTCGTACTTAAAAATTCCAGGTTTAATTACGTATTACGTTGCTTCTAGACTCCTGGGCCAGCGTCGTGCAGACTTGGAAACTAGCGCTCGGTTTCAGCACCTAGTTCTCGAGTCAAGCAAGTGCTGGTTATTTCAGTAAAAGGGAATGAGGCAAAAATAATTCAAATCACTCCCAGAGAACAATGAAAAAAAAATGCGAATGCGATATCAAAATCTCCATGAAAATACACAAGCACAGATGATGTTAAAAAGAACAAAATCAAAGTCACAATTTTATTTATTTTACAAAACTGCCAGCCAAGTAAAGGCCACGGCAGGAGCATTCACTACGAGTAGAACACATGCTGAGTACATAACAAAAGAGATCACAGAATGAAAAAAAGAAGATAAATGACACGGACACACACCATACACAATCAAAATGCTTTTCACAAATGTGCGGGTAGCTTTACTGACAGGTGCAGTCACTTTTACATATGATAAAATACTTCTAAAGCCCTTACACGTTCTAATGCTGTTCCTGGTACGGTACACCTGTAGACAATAAATTGTACAAACCACATGGAATTGAACATCGAGCTGCTTGATGAGACGGGTCTGCAAGTATCCGACTTCAGATGCACGAGTGTGTTGTATGCTGCAAGTTTGGCTCACCTTGTATGCTAAAGAAACCATCACCTTGTGCATTATGTCTGACACAAAATTGAAGTCCTGTAGATGTCAATGAAGTGTGCATTCTACAGGCAAAAGCTATCCCAATTCCCCAGTACCACATTAGAAACCATGTGAAACACAAGAAAGATGAATCTTAAAAACTTTCTCGAGGATCCCTTTACTCCATGCAGTCCCCTTCATAGTGGACTTTTCGAGACACTTAAGTGGATCTGCAACGAGAAAGTCTTAAGTCCAAATTGTAAATTGTTCTCTTCACGTTGCAACTGATACTCCTGTCATTGCGCCAATATCAGTTTTATCTGCATTGAATATAGTGCTTTGTAGCTCTTTGTTGTTCATCAGTACACTAGAAAAACTGGCATTCTGATGATACTGCCTGATACCAAGTGTAAACAGTGTGACTGAAAAAGAAAAAAAAAACATTATTACTTTAGTCTTGTTAAGTGGCTAACAGTGAGACTATAAGATCGGATGTAAGTAACAGTGTGTAACTGTCTGCACTCTGCCAGGAAATAAACAGCAGTCGAAAATGAAAACTCGTCAGCTGTTGCTGCGGCCATCTGTCCAAGACAAGCTGGAGAAGCAAGGGCCTGTAGGGCGCTGCTGGGACCTTGCTCGGCCAGCCATCTGACGGCACACACTTCTAGAATAAATAAATGAACAGAGACAACAGCCGTTGTAGGTGTACCTCGGTCAACCTGGAAACAGTATCATTGTGCTAAACTCACCAGCAGCTTGGGGGGGGGGGGGGGGGGTTGCTGAACCAGGCTGCTCTTGGGAAGCTGGGAAAGTTAGGATCGGTACAGCACCGCTTGGAACTTGCTGGGGGGCCTCAGAAGGACACACTCGCCTATATCAACAAAGACTGGCACTAGTGGCAGGTGAGCCTGAGTTGACCTGGAAAGAGTATGGGACTGCCAAACTCACCAACAGCTGTGGTCACTGCGGCAGATTGCCCCGAGGAAAAGCTCCGCTTGGACCTTGCTGGGGGCCCTCGTGAGGACACATATTCCTAGAATGGACAGAGATGGCACTAGTGGTAAATAGGCCTCGGTCGACCGCGAAACAGAATCGGACAGCCAAACTAAAGAGCATGCTGCGGTTGCTGCAGCGGTCTGTCCTGGGGATGTTTCCAGTACTGTGGGCACTACCTTGTGGTGTACTATTTAAGTTTTGCTGGGGGTGCCTCGGGGACTGAAGTGCATTTCGTAAAAGAGGCATCCAAAATCATCAGTTTGTGCATCGAATTTGTATTGTAAAACTGATGCAACGTGTCTCACTGAAGAATATATATATATATATATATATTTTATGTGAGATGTTGTACAGTCTCCGGCAATATGAAAGACCCACTGGGAGCGCGTGGCCGATGCGGTGGCTGGTGAGGGCGCTGCGAGCGCTCCGGGCATTTCCATTCTGTCTCGAGGGGAGGACGCTCACTCGGGTCTCAGCGCAAACTGATAAGCGCGTTCACCTTTAGCTGAGGCCCGAGGGAGTGTCCTCCCCTTGATGCAGAATGGAATTGCCCAGAGCGCTCGTAGCGCCCCCGCCAGCCACCACCTCGGCCACGCGCTCCCAGTGGGTCTTTCATAATGCCGGAGACTGTACATATCATTTCCATTTCCATTTCCTTGCAGTGGTGGTTTACTCTCATGGTATAAGGTAACGAAAAAAGAAGTGTTTGGGAGAGAATCTTTGCTCAATTTTTTGCTCTCCTTTGTTTTGCATGATTAGTGTTTTGAATTAGTCGTTACTGAAGTGGTCCTGTAATAGATTGAAGAGATCGAACTTTAGTCGAGAGCACATCGTGTAACGCCACCTCAAACGCCCATTTCTGCAGATCCTAGGTTAGCCTGCCAAAGACCTGCACGTGAAGTTTGTGCGCTGTCAAAGCTGCTGGCGCGAGTGTGGGGTTGATCTTCAAATGTTTTATTTGCTTGCGTTTTTCGTTTCAATAAGACTGCGAGCGAAGGAGACTCTATTGACGCTACAAGAGCGAACGCACTTTGAGCGGGCTAAGCACACACGCTCGTCCAGTATGAGCGTCGTCAGAGAAAACATACTCCTGCTTGTCGCACTGGCTGCGCTCGCACTTATATTGAAACGGAGTATAGATACAGCCCAATGCTCCGGTCCGCAGCTGCGGCAGCGTTGCAAGCTATCTGTGCGAAAAAAAATGGTACGCGAGCACGTACGCAACACTTGACGAGCGCGTACTCCGCACGCGCCCGTAATTGGGAGCGACGCCGATGCCACAAGCACGAGCAGGAGCGGGCCGTTTGAACGACTTAAGGCCCCGACGCACAGTTGCGTTTGAGAGCGTTTTACTGCGTTGCGACTGCGAGAACGCAGGACATCCATACTTATTTTATCGCGTGCCAAGCAATTCCTTGAATTGGATTCCACGCTTCATACAAAGCGCAGATGTGCCGGTGACTCGCTTTCGTTTATCGCCGGAACGCAGTCAAACGCTCTCAAACGCAACTGAGCGTAGGGGTCTTTACTTCCACGGCACGAGCGTCCGTGCATGCCAAGTCGGCAATGTTGTGCTCGCTATTACATCGCTCGCGTTTACGGTGGAATGGAATGCATACTCACTCTAAACAGCTGTCTTTTTGCATACTAATGAGTATACAGAGCGCCTACCTCGCATAACTTTACGGCTCCCGTCGGGTTGAAATTTTTTCGACCGATTCGGTGAAGCAAGATCTTCCTCCGAGGTTCATTTTCCGTTTCAAGAGGAACACTGAAAAGCTTTCCGGTCGACTTTTCTACGGGCGCAGCAGCACGTCAGCTGCGGCCACGCTGCGGCGTAGCAACAGCTTGGGAAATTCATGACGAGCGGAAGTCCAAAACCGAAAGCCAGATGTCACGTGACGACTGGCCAATAGTGTGCGCGGCGGCTAGTTCAAAGAATGGCGCCACTTTTCCCAGGATAGAGGGGCTTTTCACTGTTAGCAAGTCCCGTGTATTTGGTGAATATGTGGGGTCAAAAACACGCTATTTACACAAATTACCATAAATTTACACGTTGAGTAACGGATAACTCGTTCACAAATCATGCGAGGTTGTAAAAAACGTGTTTTAATTCGGTCATACACGCACAACCGTGTAGCCAACCTCGAAAACACGCATCACCCCCGGCGACGACCGCAGCATTGCCGGCTATCGAAGCACCGGAATGCTTGGGGACACACTTAAAAAGGACCGCTGAGACAAATGCCGCGGAAAGAAACATGTCTCGGAGACGGATATGCACCAAAAGCAATTGCACCATGTCGCAGGACGTTGGCGAAACCCGCGTTTACCGTGCTCGCTGCCATTTTCTGGTCGATGGCAATGCGGCTTCCCTCATGTCGCCCATGATTGTATTTGGTTTAGGGGTCTTGATAATAGTTTCTTACACACCACAGATAAATTTATGGGTCTAATTATTCGTTTTAAACAGTTAATGTGGATATAAAAAGCGTGTCCTCGATCTGAACACGTGACATTGCAGTTGGTTTCGTTTTGGCTTCAACCTTCAACTCCAAGTGATCTGGCCACGGCGCAAGCGCAACGCCGATGTACGCTGGAAGCTAGAGCCGGTTTGCTTTCGTTGTTTTTGTTTGACCGGAGAAAAATTGGCATCAACGCATGGCGCCGCTATTGTTTTGGTTTAACAGGACGCGAGAAGCTTCGCATAGAGCTTCGCAGTTTGCGAGCACATAGCGAAGCGTGACCGGAGAAGTTCCCCTGTGATGTTCCCGGAAGACGGAAAGTATCATTCGTAACCGTCGTGTGTCCATGAGTGCGCAACCACAAGCCAAGGTTCACGACAGCGCTGCGTTGACTTCAGCGATCTCGTTCTGTTTGGGGCAACACGGCGATGCGAGAAAGAGCCGAAACGTTCGTGGTGTGTGGTGCGGTGCTTGAAGGTAGAAACCCACATTAACACGGACCTCAAATTGGTTCTTGTGGAGTAGAGGTTCAACGGGTTCAGTCCCGTTGTCGTCAGCTGATCCGGTCCAGCTGGTCCGGGAGGACGCAGCGCGCGTTTTTAAAAGTAAATCTTCCTTCGTTCCGTTTCAAAATGTGGAAGATTCCCGACGCTTACCGTGAGTAAAAAGCTCCGGGCGTTTTCAACAAAATTATGTCGTTTTAATTGAAAAATGGGCTTCGGATTGTTGTCCTAAATCTGCCGTTTTTATGCTTTGTGTTTCTGGACTGCATTTGCACAGCGACGTGTTTGCACAGCGACGCACACCGCTCGAGTATATGGTTCGGTCCTGCAAACGAGCGGTTATACAGAATTTCAGGGAAACTTAAGTCACCACCGATATTTTCCTGTAAATCTCGTGTGACTCATGTGAGTTTGTTGCGCTCATCATGCGGTGTGAATAAATTAGGGCAAGATTTCCTACCTGCCCACAGATGCATGAACTGAGACCCTTTTTTACGTAGTGAACATGGTGCTTTTTCTTTACTTTGGGAAGAAGCGTTGGTGCATTTATTATGGTACAATCTTTGAGAGTTGAGAAATTGGGAGAGCGAGCAAGCTTTCCCGACTTTGTCTCTTTTCTCTCTGGCATTGCCGCTAGTTTCAAGTTGCAGTTGCAGTAGACATACCTACTAGCAGGTACAAACTGCTCTAAACCAGGTGAAAGATTGGTAAGTCAGGACGGTGCGGACTCCGTGTTCTGCGCTTTTCGCAAGGGGACTAGGTAAATGCTTTTGCGAGGTATGCAGAATATGCAAACGATTTTGTTATGCCCGTCGTTTGCGTCACCAGCAAAACGAATAAGATGATCTACAAAGGCACAATCACAAGCCAAGATTTACGATAACAGTGCGTTCGCTTCGGTGGTCCGTGTAGTTGTATTATACCTTGCTCTCTGTAACACCGTGTCATGACGAAGCGCTGGAACGGTCATGGTTTGTGCTGGGCTACCGGTTGACAGAAACCCGCATCGCCCGCATCGGCACCGAGTGCACTTGGGCTGTTGATGCTCAAGCCTTTCATCCGCGGCTTGTCGCCAGCTGATCCTGCTACTCGACGGTGAGGAAGCGGCGCGAGTGACCTCTGAAGTAAATGTAAATCCTCGTTCATCCAGTTATCCGGTGTCAAAGTGTGGAGGATGTCCAACGTGTACTGAGGGCGGGAACTTCGAGCGGTTTGCCTTGCTTTTATAACCGAAACCAGAGCAGCGAGATAACTGTCTTGCGTACTCCAAAATGACGGAAACAATACGTTTCAACAGGTCGAGCACGTCACCGCGGATGTAGGCGAGACGGTGCACACTGTTTAAACGCTTGCAGTATTCACGAGTGCTACCAGAAAAACGACAACAGAGAAGGAGCTCGCGATTCAACATAATGCAGTGCCACGGGCCCGTGAATTTTCAATGTTCGGGGTAATGGCGGTATAAAAAAAAATAAAAAAAAACGCATCAGCGCCACATTAGTGTTCACGAATAACACCGGTCACAAACTCCCAAACCCCACCGCTCCACTCGACACCAACACGACATACGACAACAAACTGCATCAAAACGTCCCAAAAGTGAAGGCTTCTGCTCCCGTACGCGTACTACAACCAGCGGAAGTGAAGTGTTGGGCGGATGTCCTTCCCGAATACTTATATAAAAAATGCTTTGCGCAAGGATAATTTCCATTGATTATTGAATACATAATGATAAAATGCCAATAATTTGTTTTTCTATCTGATTTAAGCTAGTCGGACTGCTCATAACGCTGGTCGAGCATGAAAATAACAAGAATGTTAACTTTTTCATTTCCGGTTTAAGATTTATTGTTAATACATCGTTGTTTTTCGCAACAGATTAATTTTACAGATTTTGCCTCCATACTTTTTAATTTTAAGCAGTTCTTACATACGGCTGTCCATTGTGCCGTGTTTTGTGTCTTTTTCTATAAATCTGTAACGGTCAGCGACCAAAGAGCTCACCCGCACATGTCAAGCTTATATACGCCGCGGGGAGAAATGGATGTTAGTAGGAAGTGTCGGGCGCAGTGTCGGTGTTGTGTTTGTGTATGTGTCGGTGCTGTGTCCTACGTGGTACTCGTTTTGTCTGTGATGTATGAGAGTTGTTGTCTACGTGTGATAGTTCTCAGCGTATTAACAAACTCCTGGATGTTTTTTTTTTTTTTCTTACTGGCTGCTAGAAATCTCACTAGGTGGCGCAAGTTACCGCCCGACTTCAAATAGTTTGCTCAAGCTATTTATCCATGTAAGTTCGGTATTCGTTTTTCTGTCTAGCGGTTCCGTGTTCCGTCGTACTGCCGACGCCACCGACCGCCGACGACGCACGTACGTACGTACAGAGCGCGACACTGTTAGCGCGAACAAGCGATCGCCAGTTTTTCCAGTTTTTCTCTTTGAAACCAAGGGGTGTCATCCAAGTTATTATTGCTACCGAAAGAGCTCATTTAGGTCTACAATGTAAGCGATAAAATATCGTGCTCGCTAATACTATTTAGAAGTAAAATGCGAAAATGCGCGGATGTCGTGTTCGCGCTAACAGTGTCGCGATGTGTACCTTTGCACGTAGCTACGTCCGCCGCTTGGAGACTGTTAACTGTGTATACAAGACATCGAACGAGAACAAACGCGTCCTGTGTGCTTTCAATTCGGCTGAAAGGCGCGCCGCTCGCTGGGCTCGTCTCTGGCCTGTTCTCGGCTGCTGGCCGCCATGTTTCATAAAGAACACGCTGGACCGTGTTTCTCGGAAAGCAGACACGGTGTAGCGTGTTAAGTTTACACGGCACCTCGTGTGTAGGCGAATAACGCACATGGCTGCGTGTAAAACAAACACGTTTCGACGTGTCCGCTATGGGACAACGGTTTACACGTCTGGGCGTGTTATTTTTGCTAACAGTGTAGGGACACTGGCATTCTGGCGCCATCTATGCGGTGACGCTGGAACTACATTTCACAAGAGTGAAGGTTTTGCGGGATTTCCGAGGTCCAATGTGCGTAATACCTATAAGAAAGGCTCGTTTATAACGTCGACAAAAGTGTTTCGAGCCAAGGAAGAAAGGATAATGCGCGAGAGAAATAGAAAATATGCGGGACCGCCAAGTTTACAGTGCTACCCAATAGACGGCGCCAGTGTGTCCTCTGGTTATAAGAAGTTTTAAGGCACCCAGTTTTAAGAGGTCGCAAGAGTGTGAACGGGCCTTTATAGGATCACAGGTAATCGTGTGTGAATTCATAAGTTGTAACACGTGCCTACCTGAACAAGTCTATTCCACACCTTCGCTAAATATGGAAGAAAGAGTCTATGAATGAAAGAGTATTTCGCCTTCATATCCGTGCAACTTCTGGACACAACTGCTAAAATTACACTTACACTTGCGAACAAACGCAAAGGAGTGTTTCCTGCAGACCTGCAATTATGCGGATCCAGTACAACTGGGGCATGGCGACCTGATCCCAACAGACTGCAATACCTCGATCCTATATCTCAAAAGCGTTCAGATGAAGCTTCTTCACTTCTTTCTGCAGCTTGTGATGCAAGTCCTAGTAGTTTGTAATCTAAAATTACTTTCCTTGGCTATAGAAGTTTACCAACTTATCAATTGATTAACATAGATGTTTAGGCTAGTTGGTACGCAGTCATAATTCAAAACAAAACAGCGCAAACACGAGTACAAGAAGTAATCGACAGGGCACTGTGTCCTGTCGATTACTTTTTACTTCGTCCTCACCTTTGCGCTGTTTTGTTTTTAATTATGACGACTTATCAAGGTCATTCGTTATTTTTTTCAAACTTGAAATTAAGAATGTTTGAAGTGCACCGGACAAAGCGAATGCGAACCCTTATCTGCACCTTAACTACCCTCCAGAGGACGACACATAATGGTTTTCAATAGCTTGCCGCCCTACGCAGGGGCTTGGAGATTTTTTATATTTTCTACCACACGAATTTTAGTACCGGTAGTCTCAAAATAAACCAAAAGTCTAGCTTTGTCAAAATATGCAAATTTTTATGCAGCCACTGCGTCACTCTTACACAGTCACTAGAAGGTTCTTACCTTCTAAGAATCACTTTGCTTTCAAGTCAAATATTGATTCTAGGCTGCATGCAAGAAATATGAGTGTTTCATTTGCTGAGCAATAAAACCGACCTCCTTTTGCTGGCATTTTTGCCTTTGGGACGTTGGAGTTGCAGTAGAGAAGATCTAAATGCTGGAATTCCGGATGCCTTTATGTTAGAGGCTCAAAACATCTGAACGTATACCCTATGAAATGTCAAGGGACAGGATTGTAGTGATGCAAGAAGCATTTGAGCTTTTGTAGCAGGTTCTGTAGCAGGCAAAATATTGGTTTGGAGCAGCCGCTGATAATTTTGGAGCCGATGGCAACATCTGTGAGCACAACACTTGAAAATTAAGTGATTGCAGCACTACCGTAGAACCCGCGCATCTGCCCATCCCACATTAAGCACCCATTTCCGAATCTGTAATATCTGAGAAAATATGCACAGTACATTTATATGTAAAATGATGACCTGACTAGCGCCCATCCCACTTTTTTTTTTGCGATTATCTTCCAAGTTTGAGTGGGCGCTTGCCCGGTATTTTACGGTAAATGAGTTCATATTTCATAATGCTTCAGGGTTCCCCTTGAATACTGGAGTATATCGTCTGCTTCTTGCGCAGGAGTTGCGGTGACGTCAGAACGACACCGAGCTCTGATTGGCTTTGATTGAAAGGAGAGTGGGTAGACCTCAATGCTAGATGCCTTGAGGTCTACCCACTATTTTTTTTTAATCAGCCAATAATAGCTCGGCGTTATGACATCATCGCAACCTCCGTGCAAGAAGCAGGTGAACTTGTGCTCCGCCTTACTTATTACGTTTTTGTAATGAACATGAAAAATAGGGCACAAAAGGAACACATAGCCTTCTTTTTACAAATACGGCTCTGGTCAGAGTTGGTTCTGTTGAACCACGCAAAGTAGACGAGGGAAACGGGCAGCATGAGCTAGTGAGCTCATGACACTAAACTAGTGCAGTTCGACGATAAATGGATGCTGGCGTCAAGGAGCAGTCTTAGTCTTTCTTCCATCATACGTTCCACTTACAATGGGCACTAACAATTGCTGAAAATTAATCATAGCACATTTCAGTTGTGATAAAGCATCTCTCCCCTCCCCCTTTTACACCCGATAATTTATCCTGTAAACATAATTTCTGTTAAAGGCCAGTAAAAACCAGCATATTTGCTAAAATGTCTATCAATAAAAATACATCCCCCAAGTCTCATGAACCTACCAAACTCAAGACCCTAATTGCAAAAACAACCACCCACAAATATTATGAAAACCTGTGCTTGTGCTTTAAAAGTGACACTGTTCTTTAGCGGTGCTGGAACCAGGGTGGAGTCAAATATCGCTGCTCGTTTGATCGACCGTTGCGCGGGAGCAACCTTGACTACCGTATTTATTCAAGCATAGACCCGGGTTTTTGTTGTCGTTTTTTTCTTGATACAGTTTTTTTTTTAATTTAGAGGTCAACCTAACATGAAGATTAAAGAAGGAAGACCTGCAATATTAGTGAGCATAATTTCCGAGCTTATCGTGCTAACCCAGGAGCTCCCCCATGCCAGCCACTGGTCCTAGCACCCTGGTGAAAAGCGGTGTAGCTCGACGCGCATGCGCTTGCGAGAGGTGGCACTGAGGTATGTGGTGGACATGACAATCAAGTGATCTCATCAGGAGAACAAGACCCTAGTTCTGTCTTATCACAGTAGTCGCCATCCTACTATCATGCAATGTTTTATCGCCACTTTTAGCTCCCGACATCGCATGGAAATTTAGACGACGTCGGCGATCAACCTGCCATTGCATCAACCGGCCAGCGCGGTGGACAAGCAATCTGTAGGTTTCATTTCCAACTTCCTGTACGTGTTCTTTCATCGACTAAATTAAGTGCAGTGTATGTCTTGTGACTTGTGATTTAAGTGCATCTGTTTGTGGGTGTTCGAGATTTTGATAGTGCTCTGACCTAAATTAAACAAACTATACAGTGGGTAGAAACGCTGAATTATTATTTTTGTACCATTTTTCTTTCCTTCCAATTTTCTTAATATAAGAGTCGACCAATAACATATGGTTAGTTTTTGCTTTCCTTAAGCCCATCTTGGCAGAGATATAGCGCAGATCTCAGCAAAAAAAATGGCTTTTTGGTGCAAGATGTAGCAGGCTTTCATTCATGGTGCACCCGCGAAACAGTCACTCAAGTCCACACAAAAAAGAGACACTTACGCAGCGCTGACTAACAACACTCTGGCATATTTACATTTTTTCTTCGTCTTCTTTTTGTATCATGAACAAGGGCCATGGAGAATAATTGGTGTTTTTTTTCTTCATAGGGAAGCTT
>JABSTQ010006384.1:0-24015 GCA_013358835.2 Ixodes persulcatus | reverse complement strand
TTAGACGTTGCATTCACTTTCGCCATCCTGATGTGAGTGACCTGAGACGACACAGAATGTCCTCTTCTCTGCTGAAGTCCTGGCTTCATGGAAGACTGCCAAGACTGTTCATGGTAAGTGCTCTATATATTGAGCAATATATAGCAACTTATTGCTGCTAGATTGTTTTTAACACAGACAGTATTTATGGGCTGGCCTTTAGCAGTTCTGATGCCACTCACGTGGAATGAAAGCCTGTAGGGGAATTGCGCATTTCATTCGTAAGCGGAATTATTAGTTTACAACAGTAGTGCGTTGCGTCGCCTTGCGTTGGGGGATCGGTGGCCGACTGGGCTAGCGCCACAACTCGGAGCACGTGGAGCGAAAGCTTGCGCTGCAGAACGCAAGGATCCTGGTTCAATCTCCACCCCTGCCATTTTGATCTGGATGAGCATCGTACCGGCGTGCGATCATGTATCACTACTGCGTGGTGCAGTTGAAGACCCCAGGCTAGCAGTCATACTGCACTGGCTAATTGCTCACTACAGCGAGCAACTCATCACAACTTTGAAATGGCTGACAAACTACACGCTGTATAAATATCCACAGAACCCCAACAGAAGTGCGTCACTACTAGCATCCAGTATGGCTTGTGTGTTGTTTTGTATTTGGTATTTGTTTTTTAGTAGTGTTCCCAATAAGGCTGAAGCCTTCCCATTGGTGCGCTTGTTAGTAGCAACACACCAACACGAACGAACGGCGAGAGTGGTGAACAGTGCCACTCTTGCCGCTCGCCACGCGCCGATTGGTTTTCGGAGAACTTTGCAGTATTGGTCTCTGTGGTATTTGGTCATATATCGCACATGGACACAACCAGGGCGCTGTACCTACAATTCACACTTGCAAGACTTGCGTGAATACACCCTGTAGGTGCTTGCACTTTCAGAGTCATTTAATGTTGCAGAATGATAGAATGGATGCTTGGGCGAGTTGGTGAACCGTATTCTACGGTGACAGCGCAGAGACAATCGCACTCCAGATACTCGGGAAGACAAGCACACGCGCTGAACTTAAACTTTCGTGTATTCGACTACTTTGTTCTTCTCTTCAACGTCTGGATTGACTTTTCAGAACGTGATAAGGAGAAGAAATAGCACAAAATACAAGAAAAAAGCGAAGAACAGCACAAAAAAAAGAAACACAAAAAAAAAAAAACTAAAATAGGCCTTTACAAGTCATCCCTCTCCCTCACTGCTATCCTTAAGATAGAAATTGGTGCTTTTTGGTCGACAGCACTATAGAAGGACTACTTACACACTTGTTCTTCAGATGCTTCTATTCTTTGCGCTTCCATTATTTCTCTTGTCAATGTGTCTCGACTCTTACCTATTACGGACAAGTTTCAAAATGTGCTACACAACCACAGTCCGGACAGTGGGTTCCCAAATGCCAGCGGCGACTCAGTGGGTGTTATAAAAATGCTCCTTTAAACGATGATTTAAACACCTGCCAGTTTGGTCTACATAAGTGGTGTGGTAAGGAGCATGTAGGCCAGACTGGCGGGTGTTTGAATGATTGTTTAAGGGAGCATTTTTATAATACCCATCGAGTTTGCCGCTGGACATTTGGGAATCTACTGTCCGGATTGTGGTGCGTAGCACATTTTGAAACTTGTTCCGTAATAGATAGGGTTTGAGACACACTGACAAGAGAAATAATGAAAGCGCAAAGGATAGAGCATCTGAAGGACAAGTGTGCAAGTAGTCCTTCTATAGCGCTGTCGACCAAAGAGCTCCAATTTCTATCTAAACGATAGCGGTGAGGGAGAGGGATTGAATTGTAAGGGTTTCTTTTTTGTTTTTTACTTTTTTCTTTTGTCTTTTCCTTTCTCTTCTCTTTCGCCTTTTTTCTTGTATTTCGTGCTATTTCTTCTGCTTATCACGATCTGGAATGTCAACCTAGACGTTGAAGAGAAGAATGAAGTAGTCGAATAAACAAGTGTTATAAGTTCAGCGCGTGTGCTTGTCTTTTTGAGTATCTGGTGTGTGATTGTTTCCCTGCACTGTCTCCGTAGATTATGCAAAAATGAATAATGACATTGGCATATTTGTCGTGCCAAAGCCTGTCACACTTGTTCCGAACTCTGATCTCCACGAGATCACAATACCATTGTTTATGTTGTAGTGGCACGGCAGAGTCTATACTTGTTTTGCTCCAGTCTTTGTAAGGGGGACGCTGTAATTCGATTCTACTCAATTATGGTGTACTAGATAGCACTATATTTGCAGAGCTAGTCTTCGGTGTTTGTAGTTCCATCGAAATATATTTCAGCTTTTAAGTTACTTGTTATTTAGCATGTAAATTTACGAGCTTATCTAGATTGAAGGCAGCAAATATCTTGCCAGCACTCATGGTACGTGTTTGAAGTATATTGCGTTAACATAATTTACCCAACCTTTGATTTTTATTTGTCAGTGCCTCAAGCGAATTGTGCATGCTGGGATTGCTTTTGTTTGGTTGTTTCACATGATCTACAGCACATTTTTCACCTTTCTACTGAGTGCAGCCCTCGCCGAACAGAAGCTAGCATCGACTAGGCCAAGGTTCCAGTCCATGGCAGTCTGCAAAGGTTGTTGATGGTAAGCTGCCTTATATATACAGCTGTGTAAGAGCAGCTTGTCCTGGGTGACAATTTAAAATGCATTTTTATGTTTTAGAAAGTGAAATTTGCATGGGCATACTTGCAATGTGAAACCTTACCAAGCCTGTTCTGAACTTTTATCCTCTTGAGATTTCAATACAGCCGTTTGTGCTGCACACACACTGGCTACTTCGGCCAGGTAGAGACTTGATACATATGAAGGTAGACAGGTGAGTATCAACTGCTCAGTGCTGTCCATGGTGACGTTCTCTCCTTATCAGACGACTTACCACACTTGGTTCGCAAGGCATTTGAAAAGGAGAGCAAGTCAGCTGCTGCATGATGCTCCCAGTACTGGGCAGTCGATGATTGCTTATTCACCTTCGTATAGATCACGACTGTACTTCAAGCTTGGCAAGTGTGACACCTATCTGATTCAGCCTAGCAGTAGTGTGCTGAGCGGTATGTGTAGAGCTAGTTGACTTGTGTACAGACAGTGGCTGTGCAGTACAAAACAGACCCAATTGGGAACTTTAATGCAACCTTCTGTAGTCCCATTGATGATATGATTATGATTACACAACGTTTTATGGCGCAAAGAAAAAAATAATGCGATGTAATCGGTTTTCTAGACTGCCTGTGCGACCTTCAAGCTTGTCTTTTTACGTTCTGCGCAGTGAAATGCCCTCTATAAGCAATATTTAGGGAATCCTTGAGCTATATGCTGAAAGGAGTGAAAGCAGCAGTCCCGGCCGCATTCTCCCCTCTTCTGTATACTGTGCAAATGCAGACGGACGCGCACTTCGGATGCTTTAAACCTAAGGGCCCCTCATAAAGCACACGGCTTAATAAGCATCAATTATTGTGAAGTGTTCGCGGATTTGGCTTTTAAATGTCATGCACATCGGAAGCACAATGGTGGTGTAAAGTACGCCGAAATCGTAATGGTGCACTTTAAGTAGGGTGAGCAGACGTCCCGTTTTGGCCGGGACAGTCCCGTTTTTGAGGTCCGCTTCTGCCGTCCCGTCTTTTTGTAGCAATGAAGAACCATGTCCCGTTTTTTGTCCCAATAAAGAACCATGTGAGTTAAAGCGAACCGCAACTATGTCTACTCGTTACAAGTATATTTTACAAAAATTACCGTAGGTACTTACAAAAATTTACCAAGAGAGTAAGATTTAGAACTGTTCTTGCCCTCATACACTAATTCTCTCGCGAAGACGCGAGTGTAGAAATATTTGTTGAGCTACCGGATGTAGCACTCATGTGTGATTGAACTTCACATATATATGTGGGAAGACTTTTACAACCGAGTCTTGCCGGATAAAGTCCTGCTTAAGAAACTTCGGTTGTCGGCAAAATACTCCCACACCAACGATGGACCCGAAGCAGGACCTTCCAAATGAGTGCATGCAACTGAACCGTGAGTGTGACTGTTCCCTAGGCCCTGAGGCATTAGTGCAATATGGTAACGTTTTGAAATAAGAGGAGTTCTTTCATTAATTTTTTTCGACCAATCTATATCTTTAGTACCCCTTCTTCCACTGGCTGGGATGTCCCGTTTTCTACCTTGAGGAATAGGGTCACCCTAACTTTAAGGTTATATTATACAGGGTATGTTCAGCGAAATGCGGGCCAAATCGTTTGTGCCAAAACTATACATCGCACAAAAAAAGTCTTGTGTTGTTTTGGTCCTGAGCCAGGGGCCTATTTAGAAAAATTATTACAAAGCAATGTTGCTAATAATGTGTATGTGGGCTGATTCTTGTGTTTATTTTTTTCTTCCAATTACAGCATACACGGAGGGTATCGCCAAGGAGGAGGAGTGGATCCCCGCCCCTGCCCGTTTCGATCTGGATGAGCATCGTACCGGCGTGCGGTTGTGTATCACTACTGCGTGGTGCGCGTTAAAGACCTCAGGCTAGCGGTTGTACCGCGCTGGCTAAATTACTCATCTACAGCTGAGACAGCAGACGCCCACTGAGGCAAACTAACTTCCGACTGTATAAACGTACACACAATTTTTTTCTTTTTTTTTTTTTTAGAAGGAGTGGGATTATGCAGAGAGGTTAGTGGGTTTTTCTATGGGTACGAAGCTGTCCGAAGTAAGGTCAGAATGGAAAAAGCACCACCAAGTTCCGCCTGTTCCCAAACAGCCACAATAATGAACACGGAATTCAGAAAAATAGTAATACGAAGGACTTACGCAGGCAGCCACACTTTTTGAGTTCGCAATGACATTTGATTATGATCACAAATATTCCTGCTTTGCTCAAGGTTGCCTAGTTTACACACCATATTGGTGATCTTTAGCGCAGCAGGAATATTTTTTATCAGAATTAAACGTCATTGTTAACTGAACAAATGTGGCTGTCTGTCTAAGTCCTTCGTGTTTTTATTCTTTTTACTTCTGTGTTCATTATTTCATTTTTTTTTCTCATGATTTAGTCCTTTGTGTTTTTGTTTCTTATGTGTTCATTATGTTATTTTTAATTTTTATGAGGTTTTAGTTAAATATATGATGCCCTCGTCATTTTCTAGTCCGGGAAACAGTGGTGACCTCATCGTGTTCAAGGAGCAGTAATGACCTTTTCATATTTTATTGCTTCCGGCGAACAACGGTGTCTGTGTGCGTGTGTGTGTGTGCGACGTGTTAATCACACGGGATGATTTGGCGACCGAACGGAAAAACAAGGCCAGCGAGGAGCGACTGGGGGCTTTGAACATCGCACGGTGCAAGGAAGGACTTCAACGACGAGGCTAGCAAGCAAGCCCTTGTCAAAACTGCTGTGCTCGACCGGAGAGTTGAATCAGAACTGTGACTCTGTGAGTAGGAATCAACGACTTTGGAACTTTCGTATAGTTACAGCTTAATTGTTGCCTTCCATTTGTTTTATTTTAATAGGTGTGTTTGTGCTATTACATTTTTAGTCTATTTTAATGGTTGTCCGTGCTATATTACAGTTTTGTTTTTTATCATTTTTTCTTGAACGGGGGAAGTTCTTGTTTAGCGTTTTGGCGCTTTTATGTATAAAACTTTTTTTGCAAACCATATGCTCGGTCTGCTCCCTCGACAACCAATCCCGCCAAAGGGCTGTGACTTTCCGACGTCGAATGATATGTTACAATGTTTCCTAACTAGCGATCGCCTGCATTCTATCTTTGTAGCATACATATTTGTCAAAATGACAAAATTCCGATCCAGGCCAATAAAGATTAGTCAGTGGCCTATTCTGTAGATATATCTACGTAAACACACGTTTGGCAGTGTGGGATAGCAGTAAAATGTATATTTTGTGGATATTCACAGAAATGCATTATATGATCCCATGTCTGGACCTGGAAAGTATGGTACCTGCCCCATGGCAATAATTTTCATGTGATGCTAGAAGGAGCATCACTTGACAATTGCTTTATATGGGGTGGGTACCCTATTTGCCAGGCCCAAACACGGGATCATATAAAGCAGTCTATATATGATATATAAGGAATTGGGCAGATATGACTATATCCATCCAGATACGGCCTGATTATGCATATCGGGCCATATCTGCCCAATTCCTTATATATTCATATCTGTATTTTTTAATATAAGTCCATATATGACATTTTGTAAGGGCAGCTCTGGTTGGAATGATTACTTGGTGTACGTAAAGCTTGTTTCGAACGCAGTCGTCGAACTGGTTCGAATACGAAAGCAGCACGCCGGACGCGGGCGTTCCGCGTTCTAAAGCCTCAACCACACAGGACGTTACGGTATATTTTTCACGCGCCTCGCCCACGTCAGCGTCGGAGTCGGCGCGCGTCTCTCCAGATTACCGACAGCAATACGGCCTGCGGTTTTCGGACGCCGAAATCTGGCCGGAAAAAATACCGGCACGGAGCGCCGCGCGCTGACACGAGGGGACGGAAATGCGGACGAGGCGCGTGATTGATTGATTAATTAGTTGATGGGGGTTTATTGCTTATCAGCATCCAAGGCTATGTGCACAATGCTTAGGCTATTGCAATAGCGGGTTTGGATGAGGAAAGTGCTTTAGTAGCAAAATGTCAAAATTTTGAACACGATTATGAATAAGCGCAATGTATGTGACTATATGTTTAGGATAGAAACTAAAGTTACAGTCGGTGCAGAATGTCCATATCTGCGGAGACGTTAAGGACACAGCTCTTTGGGGGTGAGTGGTTTATCTACATTCAGTAAGGCAAGGTCTATTGGAACAAGATATTTTTTGTTATAAAGTTATGAGAAGTGTTGGTAATGACGTTGATCATGCATAGAGCATTCGATGAGTATGTGCATACTATTTACAGGTAAAAGTTAGTGTGCACATTCAGGGTGGTGCTCCCGGCTCAAAAGTTCCCCATGTGTAAGACACGTATGACCGGTTTGTAACCTACGGAGTACGAAAATATAGAAAAGCTCCCGATGACGGGCACTCTCCCAATCGCTCAAAAAAGGTTTGATTGCATGTAGTTTTTCTGCCTGCTTCATTATTCCACTGCAGCTGCCACTTTGCTTGGGTGCAACGTTACACATGGGTGTGGTACTTATTGTATGATATTTGGTGTATGTCGATTTCTCCCTCATCGGCAGAACTGGCTGCGAGATCGGCCGTTTCATTTCCGGGAACGCCAAAGTGGCTAGACGCTTAGTATATTGCAATATCAAGATCTTGCTTTGCAGCTGCGATAATCTTGTATTTTAGCTCAGAGGCAAGTGGGTTTGTTGCACGGTTCATTGATATAACTGCCTTTAGAAAATTCAAAGCGTGGGTGTAGATTACAGAGTGAGGAAACACATTTTAGAGCGCATGTCTTTGGCCCCCGTTTCGGGCTTGAGCGGCGTCGGCGTCGCCGTCGGCGTCGGCGTAACCGCACGCTGCATTTGGGACGTTTCCCACAATGACGTCACTCGTGACGTTACCGAGCGTTGCATTATGAGTGAATTTGCCCGCTAAATTTAGCGAAAATATTTTCCCCTAAATTCAGCGGGAAAAAATCCCCGCGAAATTTGGCGAAGGAACGTTCCCGCTAAATTTAACGGAAAAAATTCCCCTGAAAATTTAGCGAAAGAATTTCGCCCTAAGTTTAGCGGAAAAAGTTTCCGCTAAATGTAACAGAAATATTTCCCGCTAAATTTTGCGGGAAAAATTACCCGCTGAATTTCCCCGCTAAACTTAGCAGAAAACCTTCCGCGCTAATTTGAGGGGAACAATTTCCAGCTAAGTGTAGCGGAAAAAAATCTCCGTTATATTTAGCTGGAAAAATTCCCTGCTAAATTTAGCGAAACAATTACTCGCTAAATTTATCGGAAAAAATTCCCCGCTAAATTTAGCGAAAAAATTCCTCACTAAATTTATGAGAAAAGTTCACCGCTAAATTTAGAGGAAAAAGTTTCCCGCTAAATTTATCGGAAATAATTCCCCGCTCAATTTAGCGGTAAAATTCCCGCTATATTTAGCGGGAAAATTTAGCGAAAATTTCGTGCTAAATGGGAGGGGTGCAGAGAGGAGGGTACGGGTAAGGAGAAGGGGCATACCCTCCTCTCCGTACCTTCCTCTCCAGTTAGAGCTTTGCTCTAATTTGGCGTAACAGGAGAATGTAAGCGTCTTTCATTTTTTAATTTATGTAATCCGCAGGTAGCAGCCAACCAGAGCTGTTCTGTAACTATAGTCGCTGTTGAATTGATTCGTCTAATGTTACTATTACCGACGGTACCATAACAGCACAGCGTACTTCAGATTCGTTTTTTTGTCCCGTCTGTATAAAATTTGGCATAACCCGGATACCGGATTTGAAGCTCAAAAAATTCCTGCTTTATGACTTCCTGTGGAACCTTCTTTTTATTATACTTTGAGAGTGTAAACTCGCAATCTATGTGGAAGTAATTCCGTGGGGCTTTATGTGGTGGGTACGGGACTAGCGGAGGCTTTCCATCCATCCCATCAGATTGTGCCGCACAACCATTCCTTATAGAAAAGGTTGAACAATGAGAGGTTTGTTTTAAAATGTGCGCTGGAGCTTTATATTTTTAATACTATCTCGAACAGGGTGTTGGGCGACAGAGCGGACTTTGACATAGCACATAAAAACCAGGGGAAATCACCTATGTTCCAGGGACTGCTCGTTTGCTTCTGCATAAATGCTAAGCACCGGAGAGGCGCGAAACACACGAATAGCTAATTGATGTCCCTGATATTGAATGGGATCTAAGATGTCCAGATATGATGCCCAAGAAATGTTATAGACAATACAACCATAAGCAAGCCGAGAGCGATTGAAAGAGCGATAGATGCGCAACAGGCAGAGACGGTCAGAGCCCCATAATCCAAGTAACAAGACCTTAATGAAGTTCAAAGATTTCGGACACATGAGAGTTAAGCTCTTAATGGGTGGAAGGAAAGCCAACATGGAATCAAATTCAAAACCCGCGAACTTGTGTTAATTAAAAAAATATGTGTACCTGACATCTCCAGAGAAGCTTCTTGGATAATTCCACGTCGACGAGAAAATACGGACACAAGGTGTTTTTTCTGAAGAAATTTTAAAACCTTTTCTATCGGCCCATTTGTCCAAGTTACTGATTGCAAGTTGTACCCGATGCTCATAAATTGAGAAATTACAGGACTAAACGAAGATCTCTAGAATATCGACATATAAAAATGTTGCAATGAAGGATGATTTGCACGGCCAATCGAATAATGTTCAACTATAAGAACAGTGACACTGAGTACACCCTCTTGATGGACTCCATTTTTCTGTAAAATTTCTTAGAGAGGGTGATATTCTCTGTACAGCACTAAACATTCGACCCCGAAACCAAGATTGAATCAATTGTGCACTATGGCATAGCGCCAAACCATGTCGTATGTTTTATAAAAAAAAGAAATGCATTGTTGCCTGTTGACAAGCACCTCACGTACGGAAGTCTCAAAGTGGGCGAAATGATTGACACTAGACCGAGGTGAACTAAAGCCCCATTGGTACCTACCAAGCAGGCTGTTTTATTCTAGAAAAAAAAAAAACATGAGCATCTTGTTATTCATTCTTTACAATGTCAAGGAAAGATAGCTAGTTACAGCTGTAGGTCTTAAGCTAGAGACAAAATGAGATATTTTCCGGGCTTCAGCACTGGCACAACATCAGCGGTATTCCAGGGGGATGGAATTTGACCCTAAAGCCAAACTTTGATACAAATTTACGAAATTAGCTCCATAGGGGATGGCGGGAGGCGTTAGATCATTTTATAATGTGTACTATTTGACACAGGAATATTTTTTATAGGAAAGGAGTGTCATCTGCAGTTCGTGTAAAGTAAATAGAGTATTATAGGGCACGCGAATTGATGCAAAAACAGACTTTTTGTTTTGCTTTTATCTTATCACGCTGAAAGGTTTGGGTCTAATGTTGGGAACTGGAGACATACTCGAAGTGCTCACCGAGGACGTTGCCCCGTTCCTCAAGATTTGCAATATACACTGCATTTCAGCTGAGGGGTGGGTCAGTAAATGCCCCAAGAATAGCCGAATTTATGCACACGGTCTCTAACTTCCTTCACACATACAGTATGTTAAACGAGGAAGCGTAACCTATAAATCTTTTTTATTCGCTTGCCTTGAAATACTCCTCGCTTGTGCCCTCTTTATTTTAAATTCCATAAGATTGTATGGTGCAGGGTAGCGCCCAAGAATACCCAAAGCACTGTTTTGTTCTTTTTTGGCAATACGGCAGTCTTCATTCCACCAGGGCTTATGTCCTGGGTAGATGCGAGTAGGTCATGGGGGTGAAAATAATAGAGGCCTGTAAAATGCTTTGAGTGGTATGGTCAGTGGCTTTGTCGATGTTGATATCGTCAAGTAGTGAGTATGCCTATAAAGATTATTGTTTGAATGTCGTGCAGTTGCCGTTTTTGAACTTCCATGGAGGTGAGCGCGTTGAGGCTGTAATGGGGAAGATGGTTAAATTCTAAATTGATGGGAAAGTGGTCACTCCCATGTGGATTTGGGACGACTTTTCACGAAAGCAATGTGAATAGTGATAGGTGAAATATAGATACATCAGTTAAAGTAAAAGCGTGAGTTCTTGAGCTGAAATGTGTGGATATATTTGACTTCAGCAGCCATAAATCTTGTAGGAAGCAAAAAAGCTTTGGACAGGGACCACTCTAGAATCCCCTCTGTCGCAACCCCACAGGGGATTATGTTCAATAAAATCTCCTAAATTAATTAAAAAAGAAATGTGAAGGAAATGGATTAAAAAAGATATTGAAGTTATTCGTTGTATTTAACTTATAAGCAACAGGTTCATATAAAGACATAATTATTCGGTCAAATAAAATTCGTTTGGCCACTGCCTCCAGTGAAGTCTGCCGGGCCATCTCGTTAGATGAAATTGAATGTTGCACAACCACCGGAGCACATCCAGCTGCATAGGCTGCATGTGTGCCGTCCCTGTGAAAGGCGTGGAAGTTTTTAAGTGCATAAGGGTGGGTGGTCTTTAGGTGCTTTTCCTGTAAACAAGATGCAATGTGTCGGTGACCCTCTAAAGTACATATAGCTCACATGTCGTAGTTGTTAGGCGAGAGGCCTCTGCTGTTTCATTGAAGAAAGAAATACATAAATCTTCAATAAAATAAAACTGGTCGATATTTGTGTAATTAAAAAACACGAAAAGAGTGTATAAAATATTAATCCCCAACTTTTTTTTTGCATTGTCATTAGGCTGTTTTGCAGCCTCGCGGGAGACCGAGGAGACATACCCTGATCTAGAGAGAGGAAGGTAGTCATCCGAGAGTGGTATGATCTCATCCATTTTCTGTTCCAATGACTGCTGGGGTGCTTTGGGCGGCAGAGATATATATATCTCTGCCGCCCAAGCCTGACCTATATACCTGACCGCCGATACTTGAAAACCTGCCAGAGGCACGGGGAGGCAGACCCCGGCCCCGCCTAGAAGGGCCAGCTGGTGCCGGTGACGGCATGTCTCGCTTCTTGGAGGGTGCAGTACCCTCCTTAGACTGCACAACAACCTCATTGGAACATGACCGCGATGGGTTACCTACCGTCTTCGGACGTTCAGAAGAAGACCTTTGTGGGAGGACATGTCTTCCGGGGAAGTTTGCGTCTCCACCGATGCTATACACAGTGTGGATCCCATGCGCAGTGCCTCCGCATATGAACCCATTGCGTTGAAGCTTAGATTGTGTTCAACGCTGAATGTGATTACGTATTTCATTTCTTTCGATTTCGGACATGTGCTGGAAAAGCAGGTTGTGGCCCGGCAAAGGTCCTGAATTTTAGAGCTCAGTTCTTAGGCGCAGCATTCTGGGTATCAGGGCTCACCACCACTGTCACTGTCACCATCGGTGTCGGCGTCGGCGTTGGCGTCGGCGTCACCGTCGGCGCCACCGTCCGTAGCCACCCCGCTAAATTTAGCTAAAAATTAAATTGGTGTTGAGGTCACTTGACGTCAATTTTCCCGCTAAATCGAACGGAGAAACTGAGTTTGTTCATGGGTGAGGTGACACACAGTTATGTGACGTTGTTTTCCTCGCTAAATTTAGCGGGGAAACAAAATTGCTGTTGAGGTCCCGTGACTTCAATTTGCCCGCTAAATTTAGTTTAACGGGCAAATTGACGCCACATGACCTCAACACCAATTCAGTTTCCCCGCTAAATTTAGCGAAGGAAATGACGTCACGTGACTTTGTGTCACGTAACCCATGAACAAATTCAGCGGGAGGAGGAGAGAAGGAGGAAAGAAGGAGAAGGAGGAGGGGCCCATACTCTTCCCTCCGTACCCACTCCTCCTCCTCCTCAAGAGCTGGGCTGTAGTTTCGCGTTGCAAATATTTGTAAAGATATTGCTTTTTTTTTGTGAATTTTACAGATGTCGGCGACGTGGACATTGTTTCTGCATTTCCCATAGGTTTCTCGTCCGCGGAAATTTCTGGACCATGCCGAAAACGCTGGTAACAGCAGCAGTATTGATGATTTGGAACAAAAGGACAAACTCCGCAGTTCGAAGAGTGGAGATCAAATGTCAGGACTAGGCGCCGGGTTTGTATCTCCCGCCCGACTCGACGTAGGGTGATTCGCATGGCTACAACAGCACTGTTGCGCGGACCTTGAAAGATTTCCTCTTCAGCTCATTGAAGGAGGTTATCCTCAGCGATGACGCCATGGACAGCATTCAGAATGTTGTGCGGAATTACAGAGACTTGGTGTTCGCCTTAGCTTGCCAAATTAGGTAATGCTGTATTTTGAACTTTATTTTGCACTTCAAGAAGGAGGTCCCCAGTAAGTTTTATTTCTTCGTATTCTTTAGAGTTGCCTCCTCTAGGATCTTAAGGACACGCAAAGTTCAGATCTTCGACAAAGGTAGACAATCATTTGTAGCATGGATTACGAGAAAACGAGAAAAGATTTCGGGTTCTTCGCCTTTTGGAAATGTAGGGGGAGCGGGGCGAGCCCTTTTGGAGGGTCGCTCTGCTTTGTTTTCAGAAGAAAGAGACGCCATAAAAAGGCAAAGGAATTCGGCACCTGCGGTGCACCGCCCAGCACGGGGCGTAACAAAAATAGCCATCGTATCATCACAAAAGTGTCTTTTCTGAGTACGTTGGGCTGTCAATACTGCCCAGGCACAATACCCAAGTGCGGTTCTAGAAGAGGGGTTCTATCGCCACGCGAGGTTTTCACTTGCCGCCAAAATTAAGAAAATATAAAGGTAAAGAGAAGAAGAAGAATGTGGGGAAAGAAGAAAGGGGATAGTAGGAAAGAGGCGACTGACTGAATCATACTCTCCGGGCCAAGCCAGGACACCCATCTACAAGAAGTGGGGGCCGATGTGGTGTTTTGCCGCACCCGGGGGGACCCGAAGGGCCCAAATCTATCCTGGGCTGGGCTCAGCCATCAGGAGTTTCCTTTCCTCGGACACGAGGAAGCCACGCACAGCCAGCAAGTCGTGGCCGGGCCTTACCAGGACACCCGGTCTGCACATGAGAAGTGGAGGCCGAAGTGGTGCATTTTCTCACACGGGGGGCACCGAAGGCTTCAATTAATGTCCGGCCTCGGCTCACCCACCATGATGACCTTTTCGTGAGACACGGGAAAGCCACACACAGCCAGACGTGGGCGCGCCAACCCACATGGCCCGAGTCCGTGGTGATGCTACTCACCAAACACCTGCTGACGCACGTGGCCCCTGCACGGCGACGAGGCGCGTGAAACTCGTCCCGTGTGGTTAGACCCTAACGCATTCGACGAGTGTACTGGACAAGAAGCCTACTTTGTCTCCACAGTACTCGCCGACGCGTTCGCATCTTAAAGACAAACACGAGACGCCGGCGTTCCGTATCCTAAGGCGTTCGACGAGGGCGTTGGAGACAAAGGCTGCCGGTTGCAGGCCTACCAACTGACTCCTACCAGAGGTCGGCATCCTGACGTACCCGCGATCCCTCATCTCCTCTCCTTTCGTTTCTCGGCGCTTACTCCGTTCGTCCATAAAGCTTGGAGTGCGGTAGAAGCTACGTCCTCGTTAGACGTGTCCTACTTATCTCTTTCGCCGCGTGATTACGCTCCCGCCCCTTACCCCCACGCAGAAAGCCGGGTAAGGCGATGAAAGACAGGCGGCTGATCGATCCGGCGGACGCGTATCCCCTTCCGCTGTCTCAGCTTACGGGTGAACGGTGTATAGCCCACGTCGACGCCAAGACAGACGCGTGTGCTGCTTCGCGGCGATTCTAATCGAGCATCAGCCCCTCTGCCGCTTGGTGCGAGTCGGGGATGGACTACAAATGACGTTATACGTACGCTTTGTTTTCTAGGTGGTGTTGCCTCAACACGTACAGTCGGTTAGGCTTTTTAAGATAAAAAAAAAATAGTGGAACTCCAACAAGCGCTGCACCTATTTTGTTTGCGCTTTCGTGTGTTTTTCTTATTACTCACTATTTTGGTGTTTATTGCTTTTGAAGTATTCATGAGGGCTTCAGTTATGTTGAGTATTCCGTGTTTAAACCTATTGTCACCGAGAGCGCAGGAAACGCTGGGATGAACTTATTATGTTCACGCTTCTTCCTTCGGCGTTTTTTTTACGTTCTTATTTGTGAATGCGCGAACCCGTTAAGTTGAGAGCGAGTATAATGCGTTAAGAGCTCAACGCGCCCTGAGCTTTTTTTTTTAATGTGTATCACTATTTTGGTAAACTAATGTTAACTTATTTATAAATTGACAGCTAAGAAAAAACGCCGGCATTGACGAGTGCCGATCATTCTATCATCGCTTTGCGGTCGATGACATTGCGGTGTCAGACGACAAGAACGCAGAACAGCAATTCATAAAGCACACAGCGTGAAATCAATAGACCTTTTGCTAAATTACCCAAGCACCAAGAAGAATGCAGGGATTGGTGTTCCACACGCCGTACGTGCTGGCCTCAGCAGTAGTAACTTTTCTAAAGCAAATGCCTAAAAAACAAAACTTCCACTTCGAATCTTTTATACGGGAATGGCGTGCGCGTGTGGCGAGTGGAACAGCAATCCCTGCATTCTCCTTGATGCTTAGTAAATTAAATAATAGGTCTATTAGGCGCGCACTTCATATCTTGGCCTGTGAGTTACTATTGCCCCCGACGGCTTAAGAAAAACACTAACATCCCCCCATAGTTTTTTTTTTTTTTTGCCAGGCAATTAAGTACAGCTTCCGGCGATTACCCAGTCGATGTCTTACTGCAGATTCACTTGCATTTTTAATAATTCCGAAAACACTCAACTGATCAAAACCGAAATACGAGCACGAAAGCTGATGGCCAGAAGCCACATAGATACACCCGGCCGCGTTTTTTTATTTTGTTTTCCTCTCCGATATCAGAAGCAGACAACGATAACGACAAAGTTGCGTGAACCATTTGTCGTGCGATTCTTTCGTACTTACATCCTTTCCGCGCAAAGTTCTGCGCATGAAGATCGATCGGCGGGTACCACAACCGACAGTCAGGAAATTTGAAAGTAAACATATTCGGCAGGAATCTGCCTGGTTGGGTGAGAGTTAAGGCCCGTTCACACACTTGCGTTCGGAGCGACCACTATGCTTACGAACGAATGCAACCGCTGCGACTTCAACGACCACTGTGCACGGCGTGTACACACCATACTTGGGTAGTAATTCAAATACAGTAATTAAATTACTGTATTTTAATTACTTTTCTTGGTAATTTGTAATTGTAATAATTACTTTCGGCTAAAAGGAATTGTAATTGTAATTTAATTACTTTCTAGCGCCAGTAATTGCAAAATTTCAGGGACAATTACAATTACTTTTGCAAAACTTTGAAACGCCAACGCAACCTCCCTGTAAGCCTCTGCGCTCGCACAAGCGGCCTAGCTCTAGGTGAACAACAAGAATAAAGAGACACACTCACACACACGCACAACATAAATAGTGTCACAATGTTTGTTGTTTTGTTGCTTACACTGCAAACTGAGCTCAACGGCACCGTGTAGCGCCGTCTGCTGTGCGAGCAGAAAACAATAGCGTAAACATGCCAAAATATTGAAAGAAAAAAATATTGAGCTTTAGCTTTCAGCCGAGGTTGGGAATTTTAATTGTCTATGACGTTCCTTTTCTTTATTTTTTGCCAGTTTGTTTACGTCCCTCTTCCAGTACTGTCGCATATTTGTGTCTTTGTATTATTTTCAAGTTTATTTCCTGTTTGTTTTACTTTGGATATTAATTGCATAAGGGTTTTGGAGACAGACCTCGCACCTGTGAATAATGTCACCAATGATTCGAGAGTCCCGATTCGGTTCTTATGCATTTCTGAGCCATTATAATTTCAACTCAAGGTAAATAATTTACAATACCATGATGTTTGTATGAGAATGCGGTCGTATTAGCGCTTCTGGACTTTAATTTTATATTAACACTTGTAAAATATTCATATATAACCAATTGTCACATTTTTATTTGCCTGGCTAACAAAAGTCTGTCAACCAAATTTTTTTAGCAATCTGGCGTCTTCCAGGGTTTGAACTAATTTATTATTATTTATTAAAAATATAAGAACGTAGTACTTTATTGCCACAAACTGTCAAGTTCTATCGTGAATTTAACAAAATGCATAAAAGGAAAATATACAACACGTGGCATTTATGCAGCGATGCTTAAGCCTCCTCAAACATTGGGGCAAGGCATGAACAAATACGTTTCATTTTATGCAACTCGTTAGTTATATGGCCCAAGTCGGGTCGCTCTCAGAAATGAGTAATTGTAAAGTAATTGCATTACTTTTAAAAGTAATTTGTAATTGTAATAATTACTTTTCAGATAATAGTAATTGTAATTGTAGTTAAACTACTTTTGAAGCAAAGTAATTGTAATTGTAATTAAATTACATTTTGAAAGTAATTTACCCATGTATGGTACACACACATGCAACCGCGTGGAACCACACGAATCAACAGCCAATAAGAAACGAGCTTGAGCTCTTGCTCCTAGAAAATAGTAAGCAACCCAGCTACACTTACAAACGTGGCGGACGGTTTCCTGCCCGACGCGAGGTCCACCGTCCTCACCGGAGCAGCCGGATGTTTCGGCTACGGCGTACAATCACGAAGATCTGCTGTGCGCCCAGAATAGCTTTGTAAAGGCTGGTTCAGACATCTGAAACGAACCCGTTATCCACGACTGCGTCCGTTGTGACCGAAGCGACCGGAACAACCGCTCTGCGCCGCGCGTACACTCTCTGCAACCACTGCAACAAGCGCAGCGGGTTGGCAGCACGGCGACCGCCTCTCCGTAGCCGTCAGCTGTTTCAGCGGTGCCTCTAAAAAGAAGGGGACACGAAGCCACTCACTAGCGTAACATAAAATAGACAGACCGTCTTCTATGACCTCAAGCTTTATTTTTTTTTTTTCAGGATACGCTTGCAGGGTATAGTGCATTAAAAAAAGAAAAAGATGCAGTACGCCGTCTTGCACGATCACGACTTTAATACACGACTTTGCCAACAGAACAAATCTCGCCACACGCCTTTTCTACGATTATAAAAGACGATGTAATCTTAGCAGCGATATAGCAACGTAGAAATATAATTTGACAGACGTTGTGAGCGTTCAGAATTGCTAACAATAATCACCTTTTTCGGGTGATGAAAACGCGTGAAAATTCGCATCCTTTATACGGTACGCACCAGTAATACCTTGAACTTGAGCACACGCATGGAATGCGCCAAAAAAAGAAATCCGGGTGATGTTCAGGGACACAAATGCTAAGATAGCACCACTGTAGTCGAAGTAAACAAACACGACTGCACGAGCGTTCCTGCTGTCTTGAGAGTGCCGCCACGAGATCGCCGCACGAGTAGGTGGATCTTCCCTTCTAGTACGTGCTGGGTTATCATGATGACACACAACGAAAATTCACAGTCAAGGATAGCGCTTTTACGAGGAACGATGAGCTTTCACCACGCCGTCCACGTCGACGATCAACACCGACGCCATGTTTGAAAATAGAAGGAGCCCGGCACGACCGGCATGCAACGCGCGCGACCGAGCTGACCGAGCTCTCTTCGACCTGTGATTGGTCTGTCGCTCCCATCGTTCCCGAACGTAACGAAAAAGTTTAGCCCGGCTCAACTCCTTGCGTTGCGAACGAACACGAACGAAACGACCGTTGGGCGCTTCGTTGCTATGGTAACTCGTCGTTCCAACCGGTTGCATTCGTTCGTAAGCGTAGCGGTCGCTCCGAACGCAACTGTGTGAACGGGCCTTTAAAGTCCGAAAATGTATCTCCAACCAAAATTTGAAAGCCAACCCGACGTTTCAAATCCAACTCGGTTTCTTTTTCAGGTGTGACTGAAGGCACGCGGACACAGCAGCAGCTCCTAACCTCGTCGTCTTCAAAAGAGAAGAAAGGAAAAGAAAAGGAAAATAAAATAAAAAAGAAGAAATTAGAAAATTCAAAAATTGTAAAATAACTTTTTAGCTATGGAGATGGTCGTTTCTTTAGCTTTTCCGTCAGGTCACGGAGGCCATGCGCATACACAGAGGGAAAAGCGCCCAGCGACCTGTTAAAGGGGTACTCCGGCGATTTTTTGAGCTACCTCAACTAACTATATTTTCTGACTCCCCGGCCTTTACCGCGTCCAGTATGCTATTTAGTATCGCGAAATTCATATTAGTTATTGTGAAATCGGCAAATGAAAATGATGCAAAAACCAACATTCAAATATACCCGCACTTTTCAGTGCTGTGACGTCAGTGGCAGGCAGGCTTGCCAGTCGAGCAAGCAGTCTAAAAAATAGAATATGCCAATCATTTGATCCGTGCTGGCGCGCGGGTACTGGATCGAGCTTCCAAAGCATTCATTTGACACCATAAAACTGCTTGGAATCAGTTGGGAATAAATTCTACAGCCCAAAAAGTGAACCCCTGCCTTCCACTGACGTCACTTTTTCGTTGTTGCCAGTAGAGACTTTCAGTTTGAAAAACACAGTGAGGACCAAAATTGTAAATTCAATAACTTCGTGAAAAAAAATTATTTTGACCTAATATTTGGGATACTCTTTTAGCGATGTTCTTTGGCGAGTTTAGCAAAATTTCAAGCAAATCGGGGACCACGAGAAAATCGCCGGAGTACCCCTTTAAGGTTTCCTGGCGTGTGCTGGATTTGCCACGATTCCAACAAAAGTCTTCTTCAAAAATTGGGCTCTGTGTCCACCACGTGAGCATTCGCGAAGTCAGTGCGATGGTCTAGGGTATCGCAATGTTCGGCGATGGCGCTGTGCTCACTGTCAAACTTCCGCACGTCGTTCTTGTGTTCGCGGATACGCTCGGGAAAGTTCTTCGTCTCGCCAATGTTGGTTGCGTGGCACACTGCGCAAGGAATGGTGTAAACCACGCCTTGTGCCCTTTCTTTTGGTATACGATCTTTCGGTCTTGGCATAAACCTTCCGAATGTGGACATGGGCTTGTGGGACACCAAAATACCTTCCTTTCCCAGTACCCGTGCGAGCGCTTCGCTGGTTCCCTTTACGTAGGGAACGCTGATGCGCGCGACTCGATGGTGCCCTTTTTCTTCTACCGGCATCTGGTTTTGTCTGGCGAGACCTTGGCGTCGGGCGATGCGCTCAATAAAGCTACTAGAGTAGCCATTTGTTTTTAGGTCCTAAATTATTGTCTTCTTCTCCTTCTTTTTATCGGTTTCCGACGAGCAGATAGTCGTTGCCCTACGCAGGAGTGTCGAAACCACTGAGGCCTTACGACTCGTTGGATGGTTGGAGTCAAAATCGAGGTAGCGTCCGGTGTGTGTTGGTTTTCGGTTCATCGTAAACGTCAAATTTTGTCCTCGTCGGTTCACCAACACATCAAGGAACGGCAAGGTGCCATTCGTCTCACATTCCACGGTAAATTGTATGGCCGGCTCGATAGAGTTGAGGTGTGCCAAAAAATTAGTCACGTCCAGTTTCATGGACAAGTAAAAACAATCATCCACATAGCGCATGAATACTTTTGGGCTGTTGGGGAAAGACCTCAGCGCTTTTTGCTCGATTGCTTCCATCGTGAGTTTCGCCGTTGTAACCGAGATGGCCGCACCCATTGCAGTGCCACTGACCTGTTTTAAAAGCTCTTCTTTGAAGATGAAGTATGTGCTGCCGAGACAAACCTCGAGCAGACGGCAGAGTTCCTCCACAGTGAGGTTGGTTCTTGTGGTCAAGGAGCTGCCTTTTTCGAGGGCTTCGCGGGCTGCAGCAACTGCAAGGGGAACTGGGACACTTGTGAAGAGGGACACCATGTCGAAAGACACCATGGTGTCATCGTCACTGAGATGTATTTGCGAGGCGCGTTCCACGAAGTGGCCAGCATTTTCTACATTGGTCGACGTGTTTCCGACGAGGGGAGCCAAAGTCCGGTGAAGATAATTGGATAGCGCCCGAAGCGGTGAGGTTGTAAAGTCCAGAATAGGTTAGGTTTCTGAATCTTTGGAAGGTCATAAAATCCTGGAGCGGAGCCATTCCTGCAAATAAGTCGCAAGTAAAGGCTCTTTGAGTCAGGGTATTTCTTGAAAATCTCTTCCAGGATTTTGTTCAAGTTCCCCTGAACCTGTGGCTTAGGATCTTTCCTGAGTTTCTCATAAGCATGGCTGCCAAGAAGATCTAGTACCTTTTCCTCGTATTGACCGTTCCATTAGGGTCATAGCAGAGAGGGTAAAAGAGAAAAAAATGCCCTCCTCCTCTCACCCCGCATGTCGTCCGCTCCGCCGAGTGGGCTGTAGCTAGCGTCCGGCTGGCGTGCAAACTGTGTTTAAAATCGCGTCATTTTGGAACGTTTAAGCGCAGATGCGCAGATTTTGGTATGCCAGTTGTCGTGTAATACTATGCTAGATAAAAAGACTCACAGGGTCCAATTGCGCTGTTACCTGTGTGCAAATGAAAAAAAAAATTGGGAAAAGTGTGTCAGATCGGCCGGTGTCTCTGGCGAAAAGTAAATCCGGTTGCTGTACCTTTTTTACTATACAAAGTTCGTACTAGTGAAGGCCTTTAGCGACCATGAGTGGAAGTCTGAAATAATAAATAAAAACGTGCACTCCTGCCGCAATACAAGCAGTAGTTGAGGGTAGTACTGCCGGCTGACTCAACTGCTATTTAAGTAAGAGAAAAAGATATGCTAGTTGATTATTTACAGAAATAGAACAACAGAGAGCTGTAGGATGATTTTAGAGTAGACATAACTATTCTAAGAACGGGAACCACTTCACAACGGCAGCCACGAGCGAGAGTTCGATGTTCCGTACAGCCCGCCGATACAGCTCGAAGATGGAGAACGGCAACCTCCCGGTTTGTCGTCTGCTAGCGGAGTCGGGCGCGTGCCTTCTCTCTCGTTTTACCCTGCCGAACCCGCTGAATTTCCCGGATGTATGGAGAGGGCGCTGCGGTCGAAGAAAATGGTGCCGCCCAGAAAGCGCTAAATGGAATGGTCTATACCTCCCGGTCCAGGAAGACGGTCGACTTCCCTTTGTCGGCCGACAGAAGCACAATCTCCGTATCTTCGTGAAGTTTGCGACGCGCTGTAGCTTCTTCCGCCGATAGGTTGTGTCGTTGCGGTTGTGGGAGTTTCGAAAGGATGCCCACCGCTTTTAAGCCGCACTCCATCCCGGATGCTAGGGTCTAAGCGCATAATTCCGTCCTCAACATCCGCGACCATTTTTAGAAGAGGCGGCTGTTGCGTGGTCATATTGAATCCGTGGCCTTTTGCCAAGACCGCAATCTCGCATTGCGAGAGTTGTCGAGAGGAGAGGTTCTTGACAAAGTTAGTGTCATTGGTGCCTCGGCTTGAACCGTCCGATCTTGTTAGCCTTGAAATCTCTTTCTGAGAAGTCCGTCGTTTATCCAAAGCAGTAGATGCGACACTTGTGGCAAAAGCCTGCAAAGCCGGGAATACGTCCGGGATGCGGTGCTCGAGTTGCCGGCGTGCGAAGAAGAGGTGACAGGTCTAGTTCTTTTCTTCTTAACGTGGCCTGGCAATCGTGAATTCTGGCGCTTACTAATCGTTTCTCTGCCTGCGCCACGATCTTGTGCCCTTCCTCTGTGTGGACGAGGCGCTTGAGACGTATGCTTCGGGGAACAAGGTTCATATCCCGGCACGACCTTGTGAGGACGAGGTGAGACTTAATGGTTGAAATGCTGCTAGTAACGTTGACAAACTGCTTCGCTAGCTGTGCTGTCTCCGGTGCGAAGTCAAGGCGTAAAGACTTGAAAGTAAACATATTTGGCAGAAATCTACCTGGTTGGGTGAGAGTTAAAGTCCCAAAATGTATCTCCAACCAAAATTTGAAAGGCAACCCGACGTTTCAAAACAACTCGGTTTCTTCTTCAGGGTTGACTGAAGGCACGCGGACACAGCAGCAGCTCCTAACCTCTTCGTCTTCAAAAGAGAAGAAAGGAAAAGAAAAGGAAAAAAAATTAAAAAATAAGATATTAGGAAATTGAAAAATTGTAAAATAACTTTTTAGCTATGGATATGGTCGTCTCTTTGGCTTTTCCGTCAGGTCACGGAGGCCATGCGCATACACAGTGCGGCCATCTCGGTCACAACGGCGAACCTCACGATGGAAGCAATCGAGCAAAAAGCGCTGAGGTCTTTCCCCACCAGCCCAAAAGTATTCATGCGCAATGTGGATGATTTTTTCTGCATTCTCAGGAAACTGGACGTGACTAATTTTTTTGGCACACCTCAACTCTATCGAGCCGGACATACAATTTACCGTGAAATGTGAGACGAATGGCACCTTGCCGTTCCTTGATGTGCTGGTGAACTGACGAGGACAAGATTTGACGTTTATGGTGTACCGAAAACCAACACACACCGGACGCTACCTCGATTTTGACTCCAACCATCCAACGAGTCGTAAGGCCTCAGTGGTTTCTCGACCCTCCTGCGTAGGGCAACGACTATCTGCTCGTCGGAAACCGATAAAAAGAAGGAGAGGAAGACCATAATTTAGGACCTAAAGAAAATTGACCACTCTAGTAGCTTTATTGAGCACATCACCCGACGCCAAGGTCTCGCCAGACAAAACCAGATGCCGGTAGAAGAAAGACAGCCCCATCGAGTCGCGCGCATCAGCGTTCCCAACGTAAAGGGAACCAGCGAAGCGCTCGCACGGATACTGGAAAAGGAAGGTATTCTGGTGTCCCACAAGCCCATGTCCACATTCGGAAGGTTTATGCCAAGACCGAAAGATCGTCTACCAAAAGAAAGGGCACAGGGCGTGGTTTACACCATTCCTTGCGCAGTGTGCCCCGCAACCTACATCGGCGAGACGAAGAGCTTTCCCGAGCGTATCCGCCAACACAAGAATGACGTGCGGAAGTTTGACATAGAGTTCCTGTATAGGCTCCCTACGGGAGCCAGAGTTGCGCGTTTGATTCCACATGCCGCGTGCCGCCCTCGCCGCTATTCGCCGAGATCCGATCACGTGAGGAGCCGTATCAAGTGTCGTGCAGCAAAGTAGACGTTGCACGCGCCCCGGCGTACGTTCCCAGGCTTTTGAGCCCGCCGCGCGCCTCGAACGCGCGGCGCTGCTATTCGCCGAATTCAGTCACGTGAGGAGCTGGATCCACATGCCATGCGTGAACGCGCAACTCTGGCTCCCGTAGGGAGCCTATAGACCTTTCCAATGTTTACTAAATCACAGTCCAGCGTGCGATCTTCACAGACCAGCACGTGCGTGTTCGTCGCTTCGGAAAGCGAGCGAAGCACGCGCCATACGCACGAACGCTCACAATGGCACCGGCCACAAGCTCGTTTTTGGAAAGGTCTATACAGGAACTCTAGTTTGACAGTGAGCGCAGCGCCATCGCCGAACATTGCGATATCCTAGACCATCGCACTGACTT
>JABSTQ010006383.1:0-16915 GCA_013358835.2 Ixodes persulcatus | reverse complement strand
GAAACTACCAGGAAAATTTGCGGATTAGAAGCCAGCCCTGCAGCTTCAGTGCATCAGATGCCAGTGGCCTCACACGACTTATGATTACAAGACGGCATCAATCGGTCAAAGTTGCCACTTGACCAAACTGAACACCGACGTGCCAGGGGCGTCATCCGAGAACAAAGACCACGGGTACTACGACTGAACACGTGACACAAGACTGTTGCAGAAAGAACTCGTTATGCAACCATTTGCAAAGAACCAATAATTATGTAATCAAGTGGAAATAAACATATCTGATACACTAACCAAACAAACATATTTCCGCTCGCCTTTACGCCTTCACAGTCTATACACAAAGAATTGTGTTTACCGTGCCTGCTGGACTTTGAGGACACTCGCATCTCTGACCCCTCAATATTAATTAATGGGACATTCCAGACTGGCAGACTGGTTGCATTGGGCTGCACTCGTTCCACGCCTCCTGACCATGTGGCGCATCTGAAAACCAACTCCAGTGATGTGAAAATGTTATTTATTAATTTATTCCCTCCAGAGGCCTTTGTAGGCATTCCAGAAAGGATACTTAAAACTACACACCTGATAGCATTAAAGCATACTGCTGTAACTTGTTAATTGCAAAAACAAACACACCTCTGAGCATCTAGTTTAATAGTATGTGTTGATGCATTGCTTTATAGCAGGACGCTTCCTATACGTATGACAAAATAGACCCTTTCCAAAACACTATCAAGCAACACGACTGTCGCCATTTTTTTTTTTGGCGTAAAGCACACGAATGGGCCCCAGTTCACGTCGAACGCTAATGCAGCATTCGAGTCCAATAGGCACTCAACCGAGTTCACAGTGATGGCGGACATAACACTCTTTTTGAACAAATGCCCAAAGTATGAAGGCCTTGGGCAATTAGAGTAGTAGCTACTGTAATTCGTTCTATCACAATTTGGGAAACGGCAAAGGCTACAGTCTCGGTGAGTCAATATGCACGTTGGAGAGAGGCACATGACAACATATCATTAGAGTGCTCGTCTGCACAGATTTGTCACACACCTTCACTCCGTCTCTGATTGGCTCGAGGGGGCTGTGGTGGTCGCCCTTTTCCAAGTTACGGTGACATGAAGTGTAGGCAGCCCACACTTTCGAAAAAAGTCTATTGAAGAAACCGAACGAACGGAACATTTTTCAACAAGACTGCTCTTCGGGCAAGGGATGAACACAAATATGAATAATCTTGTCCAGGTAATTAGAACAAGTAAATAATTAACCAACTAATACAATGCACTCTTGATAAAAAAAAGTATTGCTGCAATAAATCCTACGAAAGAAAAAATGATCAGTTAATCTGTGCGTACACCAAAACGGTTGTTCTTATAGCAAGTCGAATAGCTTTGAAGCAGGTGCCTGCAACGATTTATTCATCCCCACACTCAATAAAACGTCATCCTCGCCGCTGAAAATAAGTGTGCACTTCGCACTCACAAAAAAGGAAGAAAAGCGATCGAATGTAAAGTCGTCGATTAGCACAAAAGGTTTAAAATCGCAGGAGCTTCCACGCCAAACTTTTCTATGGTTATTCTGTGACGCAGGGCTGAAACAACTTCCCCTAAGCACTAACGCGACGTATACCTTTCGCTTCGATTCTCAGACGTTCAAACGAAACTAGAAAAATGCGAATATTTTATGCTAGAAGTTTTATCGTAAAATTGTTGATAAGTACAAAACGTAAAGATCGCAGGAGCTTTCTCGCTAAAAGTTGGCTGTGATTATGCAGTTACCTAGAGCTGAAACAACTTCCCCTTGGCCTTAACGCGACGCATACATTTCGCTTCGATTCTCAGAAATTCCAACGTTCAAACAAAGCTAAGAGAATGCGAAAATTTTATGCTGAAAGCACTTGAAGTTCTATCGATCCTCGAACATATCCGGGAATCCGAGCACCGGTACGGCGATACGGCTGATGCTGTCTCACAGGCGTTAATATCCAGATGATCAAGAGCGATCTTGCGCAAAAAGGGTATAAAGTCTCATTCCTTCATATTTTCTCATTATACCTGAGTCAGCGAGCACGAAAAAGCCCGAAGTCGTCGGAAAGCAGCTGCACATCACGGCTACCGCGCACCGAATAAACTCGCATCCGCCAGCTCTGGGCGCTGCCATCTTACCAATGACGTCACTGCTCATGTTAGGTGACGTGACGAGGGGCCACTTTTGCGTACAACATGGCGGCAACCGAGGGGGTGCCACTTCCGAACTTCCGGTTTATCGCTCTAAGCCCCTCTACTTCGTTGAAGAAAACACACATGTTTGCAGGCACAGTTGGACGCGCATGCGTTTTTGTGTGATCTCGAAACCAGGCGACCCGCCGGCAGATGGCAGAGCAATGCGTTTCAGTCGCAGCTCGCGCGTCCTGGGGACTTTTGTCCCCGACTGTACGCTTCTATCGCCCGTGACCGCAAGTCGGAGAACAATTCCGACTACATCATGGACGACGCTGAAACCGAGGAAGCCGTAGGAGGGTCACCGCCCGCCGCCCTGACACGGGCGGAACCAAGCGGAGCGTCGAAATCCGATGACGATGGGGACCCTGACGCAGCGACTCCATCACAGGATCCTGAGGCGACGGTGCAAGTGCAAGTCATGGGCGGTGAGAGAAGGAAGGAGCAGCTCGACGATCAGCAAGCATATCGTGAACGTGGAGCAGAGGCAACGACGGAGGGTCATCCTGGTCATGACAATAGCAATGGAGGAGCGGACAACAGCAAAGACGTCGACACGGACTCAAGTCTGACTGGGAAGCGACCGGCTGTTGCACCAGATTAAGCCGCCGGGACCGCTACTCACGTGACTGCCACCCAAATAGAGTCGTGCAGCGAAACCGCGTTTTTTGACGAAAGACCGTTGCAGAGAAGACTCGCTGTGAGTTTCCGCGATCACCGCGTTGTTTTAAGTCTCAGGATATAGCATGAGGCTCGGTTGGGTAGCGTTTCTTTCTAGTTGTTTTAATTTTAATGCTCAACGACTTGTGCTTGAATGGAACAGCGCGGATGAACAGTCACACTCACATGCACACAGGAAGCAAACAGACTCGCAGCGTTGTTCCTGTGTGCATGTGAGTGTAACTGTTGATCCACGCTGTTCCATCCAAGCATGAATCACCAACTTGCCCAAGCATCCACATTATCAACGACTCGATCAGTTTTTTTTTTTTTTTTTTTTTTAGCGAGTCCGTACGATTTGCGACTTTAAATTTAAATGTACGTGGCTTTAACGCGCGGAAGAAAACTATACCAGCTGCAGCGACTACTGGCTGAAGAGAAAATTGATTTCCTAGCGCTCCAGGAGACAAAAATGGCCTCCGACGACGCAATAGAACAAGCGCTGCGGCCTTTCTTGAGCCGCTACGAGGTGTGCGTCAGTCACGCAAATGGGATGTCGGCAGGCCGTTTTTTTGTTTTTGGCAAAGTCAGTGCCGCTGAGAGACTCTAATGCCGTCGTTGATGAGCTGGGGCGTTTTGGTTTGTGTGACTTCACTTTATTTAACCTTGACTGGCGAGTCATATGCATCTATGCGCCCAACAGAGCGAACGAGAGAGCATTTTTCTTCCAGTTTCTCAGCTCGTGCATGCAGTGCGACAGAGTAGGGGTTCTTTTGGGAGACTTCAATTGCGTATGCAGCCGGGCTGATCGAAGTTCAGGCGTGTCGTACCGAGATAGAAGCGTAGAATTACTAACCGAAATGTTGCAAGAACACGATCTGGAAGACGTAGCGCGCTCGAGGGCCAATCGCGACACTCTCCGTTTTACTCATTTTCAAAAGTCATCTAACGCGCGTCTAGACCGAATCTACATGTCGGCCGAAGTAATCACCAATGTATCAGGCTAAATCGTGAAGCCTTTTTTTTTCACAGATCATTGTTTAGTCACTGTGACGCTGGGAAATAACAAGCAGCCTAAGAACAAATTTAGTTGGCACTTGTGGAAAATGAATAACCGGTTGCTAGACGACGCTGTTTTTGTTGAGAGCGTAATAGAGACGCTAAAGAAAATTGCCTCCGGAAAAGGAACATCCTTTCTTGAAAAATGGGAATATTTTAAAGAAGAGGTCAAACAAATGGCAATTGAAAGGTCTTCCTACTTAAAGTAAGTGTCGAGAAAGAAGGAGAAAGAATTGCAAAAATATTGGCACGAACTTTTCGAAAATGAAAATAAAAACCCGTGCACAAACGTGGCAGAAATAAAAGAAGTAAGAAGCCAGTTAGATAACTTACACCAAGAAAGTTATCGCGGTGCGATCGTGCGAGCAAGAGCCGATAAGTTTCTGTTAGGCGAGCAGCCCACTCGGCGTGCCCTGGCCGAAGAAAGGAAGTACGCGCAAGATAAGGAAATAACGATGATTAGTCACAATGGTACTATAAGTGGTGACAAAAAGTTTATAGAGAATGCCTTTCTTGAATATTATAAACAGTTATTTGGAGGCTGCCAACAGCAGAGTAACACGGACGAGATTGACAGCTTACTGCAAGGAACACCACGGCTTACAGACGATAAAAAAGAGTGGTTGGAGGAACCAATTACGCTTGGAGAAATAGAACGGGCAATAGATGGTTTGCCGGCTCATAAAACGCCCGGACCTGACGGGATAAGTGCAGACATTTATCAAATGTTCAAAGATTTAGTAGCCCCTTTTTTCCTGGAAGTCATTCGCGCGGCGTATGAATTCAAAGCATTATCACCCTCCTTCCTGAAAACATATACTGTGCTTATACCGAAAGGCACTGATGCGAATGCGGCAAGGCGCGTAAGCGAGTATCGACCGATCACTTTATGCAGCGTCGGTTATAAAATTTCTGCACGGGTTTTAACTAAGAGACTCCAACTCTAGCAAGTCATATGTAATTTAGTAGGTGAACACCAAACATGTGGCATACGGGGAAGGTGTATCCAAACAAACATACGTGTCGCGCGAACAATTTTAGACACTGTTAGCAACGAAGGAGGCCAAGTGGCGATGCTGCAGATAGACTTACAGAAGGCCTTTGATCGTGTCCGACACGAGGTGCTTTGGAAAGTGCTAGAACGCGCTTATGTAGGGGAGTTCTTTTGGAGGGAACACGCATGTCGTACACTGGGTGTATTACACAATTATTTATTAATAATTCTTCGACCCCTAAAATACCTGTATCTTCCTCCGTTAGACAGGGGTGTCGTATGTCACCGTTGTTGTTTGCGTTGTACTTGGAGCCCTTTTGTCTGAGTGTTATTCAAAGTGAACAAGTGCACGGTTTTAGAATGGACTCAGTCGAGACAAAAGTGCTGTCTTACGCAGACGATATTGCCGTATTTTGTAGTGACGAAAGAAGCGTAGAGGATGTTTTAAAACTTACACAGTCATTTTTCGCCACAATGGGTGCGGTGGTCAACCTCGATAAGTGTTACGGCGTTTGGCACGGTACTTGGGCTACAACACCAGCTTTGTGCGAAAGTATTCAATGGGAGTGCACCCCATGCAAGTACCTACACTCTTATAAAAAAGGGTATCGATAGTCCTCCCTTAGGGGAGGAACGGTCTTGTAACATATATGTTCCTTTAGAAAGGGAGAAACCTCCGTCCCTGAAGCGGGGGAGGAACTAGTTCCTCCGTCGCCTGCGTCTAATTATGGCGGCCCTGAATCGAGCAAATCGAGCTCAATAAGGCTTAACGAGGACGCTACGTCTCTTGTATGGGAAGAGAGGAGCAGCAAATGAAAGCGTAACACGAGCTTTCCGCGAACAGTGTTTATTTCCGAAGCCAGATTCCCCCCACTAGGGTGACCACCCGTCCCGCGACTCGCGGGACTGTCCCGTATTGAGGGCTCGTGTCCCGCGTCCCGCAAGAAATACCCAAATCTTCAAAATGTCCCGCATTTCACATCGTCATAACATTCACTTCGCAAATTTTGGCGCTTCCGAACAACAGGCCACGGGAAAGCGCGGAGGTAGCTGATAAACGTGTGAATCTCGATGGTATGTTATTTCTATCCACGCACTGCGGGAAGCGACCGTCGTTTTTGCAGGTGAAAGACGCGCATGCGCCGTTGTGCTTCTCCCCTTTATGGCAAAATATTGCAAGCGAAAATTGCTCGCCAAAAGTTCAAAGAATAAACTATTGTAAATATTTGCAAATCATACTGTATCATGCGAAAGGTTTTTTGTGGAAAGCTTTTTTTTAGTGAATATGGCCAGACAAGGCAAAAACCTGCAACTTACAACGGTCGAAAAAACAAAAACATGAGGTTCTAATTTTGTGTAGCAGCATGTTAGTATAAGAGTAACTATCAATATCGATAGAAAACAATAAGCCGAAAAATACTTACTGTTTCTTATTTCCTTTTTATGCATTGGGGTCTGGTACAGTCATTTTTTATGTTTTTTACTTACACACTTTTAATGAAATATTTACCATTACAATTGAACAAAAATATCACTGTTAGTCAAAATTATTTTAGATTGATTGCGGCACTCAATTTTCAGGTGTATAATATGCTTTCGTACAGTACAGCATTTCGGGGTGTACGTGTTGGTGAATTTCCTGTAATTCTTTTTTCTTGAGTCGTGAAAATGCCGTCCTCCTCTTACCTCCTCCTCCTCCTCCTCCTCCGCCCCCCCCCCCCCCCCCCCCCCCCCCCTCCGGTCAGGGTGTCCCGCATTTCGCCGGCAGGAAGGTGGTCACCCTAGTCTTCTCGTCGACAGCACTGCGATGTTAAACGGAGACAACCGATACCCAGTTACTTCGCGCACTTTACGTCTTACCTTTGGTGTTCCTCGAGTCACAATTCCTTCGTCAACCGCACATCACGGAGGAATGACAAACTCAATCCGCGAAACCAAAAGCCGCTCTCAAAAGAACAAACTCGAAGCCGCTGTTTATCGCTAGCGGGAAAGAAGGTTAAATCGCTTGCCACCAGATGGCAGGGTCAAGCAGAGTAATTGCAAATAGCTAGGCTAGGTGGCGCTAGGTACTGCCCATGTTCTACAAAAAAATATTTATTTTCTCAGGCCTCCACTGCGCTTCGGGACCCTCTACAATACACACATTACACATACTACAAGCATCAGGTCAATATACATTGAGCACGTACACATACATGGCACACACATACACCAACACAACGGCACACTAACCCGAACACTACACCTGAGCACTGCGTTTCCGTCTTTTATACTGGTCGTTTTGAACGTACGGAATTTCTCGGTGACTGAATAAGCAATAAAAAATATTTCCAGCATGTTGATTTTTTCCAGCAATGTCATACCTCTGAGAGTATTTTGAATGGCTCAGGGGATGAATCTCTTATTAAAAAGCAAACGCTCGATTATGCCGTAATTATTTGAAAGCCGATAAATCAGGCCGCTCCGATGCGGTTCGAAGCCATGAGTTTGTTTCCCCGCATGGCACGTTGTAGCCTGTGTTTCTATTGTAGTGTTTGTTTTTCTATTTGTGCTGTTCGCGCAAGGCTGGAATTGTCGTCTTGAATTAATCTCTGTAGAGCGGATATTCACTCAGCTGGAAGTGATGCTTCACGGGCTGAGAAATCGCTTTTCGATCAACTTGAATGCAGTCAAAGCCGCGACTTGCGGCAGGTGTTCGGTGTACGGAGCTAATCCGTGGCGAGCTCGAAAACGTCTAGCGCTCATCCCAGCGCACCACTTGGAGGGCAGTTTCTCGAAGAACCGTAGTATATTTAAACAGCAAAATAAAGCGTAGCTTTTTTTTTTTTTCGAGTTTACCTACTATTCGTTTTTAATGCTAAAATTCCACACTGCATATATACGTACTTTCCATCACGATTTCGTACTGTTCAGTCCTTTCCCCAGAGCGCAATCCCTCTCGGGGACGAGACAACCGACAGTTACATTGGCCACTGTACGATAGGAGTTTACTGTTCAGACCAGCGTTCCAACATGACTATCCGCACTCCGCACGTCGATCGATTGCACCTAATCCCTCAAGTGGTATTAAACTTTTTAATGTAAAGCGGAATGTCAACCTGCGACACCCCGCCCCCTCCGATCACGGCCCGACCAGCGGCATCAATGCCCGACAGTTTAGGTCATCTCATCTTGTTGTTACACCACTGATACGCGAACACACGGTCACATCGGCGATAATTCCAGTCTTCTGTTCACAACCCACAACACTGCCATCACGATGTTGCTGCTATGTTGCTAACACGCACAAATACAGAACCACGTTGAACGCCGGTTGCACTCGGCATCGGAAAACAGAACCGAACTCAGCACGGAAGGCACCCAGGCAGCCGGCAGCCGGTAGCAAAACCTGCCTGTCTTGGACGCAGTTCCTGCGATTTCCATAACGTCGAAAACGTCGACACAGCTCCGCGTAGTTTCGCTACTGTAGTCCATCTTACCCAGTGTACGTAGCGCTGCTGGCACGGCTCCGGAACTTCGCTGTTTCTAGCGTCTTCGTTTGCTCGTTTGATCAAATTAGTGATAAAAACGTCAATGCAACCGAAATGTTCTGCACGTTTGGACTAGAAGACAGAATTACAGGCGGCCTTCGCTGCTGCTGAAGCTCAATCAACTCAACAGCATTTATTAAACAACGTGCGCAACCTACTCGAAAACGAAACCGAAAGATGAGTCGGGAGGGCGAAAGCTTTCTCCAGTCTGCCTGGAGGGGGAGAAAAACGTTTCGTTCCTCCCTTTTTCTCGTGCCCGCTTGGGGGCGCGTCAGTAGACGGGAGGAAGTTTCGCCGTTGCTACTTTTTTCCTCAAATTTTTCTTAGAGTGTAGGGGTCCCACTACAGCACATGAGGAAACCAAAGCCTTACTGGGAAATCGTCGTCGAGGACATAAAGAAACGCACAGCCTCATGGCGTAATCGTAAACTGTCTATTTTTACGCGAGCAACTGTGTGTAACATCTTCCTGACCGCGAAGATTTGGTATGTCCTACAGGTGCTATGCTGCCCCCGAATCTATATCCAGAAGATGCACCGCCTGTTCGCACTGTTTATCTGGTTGTTGTCAAGCGAGCCGATGTGTCGGGACAATCTGTTTCGTCGTGTGGCCAAGGACTGTCGCATCTTTTTATTCGTCAAACTGTGTCACGGTTTCTTTTTCTGCGTGACCAGCGACACCCCCTTTTACGAACGATGTTTCAGACAAGGCTCAGAGACGCCCTACCGTGCTTTTTTGTCGCGTCAGACTCGGGGCCTCCAGCCAAACCCGTTGGGTTCATAAAGGAAGTTATAGAAGCCTTTTATTTTTTGGACGTAAGGTTTTCACGGGAATATTTCTCAACAGTAACGCGCAAAAAGTTGACGCGCGACCTCCTTGATGTGCTTTCCCCTGCTCCGTTCTATAGACTTCCTTATGTTCCGTGTCCGGGACAAGATGTTCTTGCCCTTGTAAAGAAAATGAGCGTCCTGCCTTGTGTCAAAACCTTTTTCTTCCGCCTCCATAGGGAAACCTTGCCGGTGAAGGTATGGCTTGATAGACGAGGCATTTACGTCCCATGGAGTGTAAATTGTCTACTTTGCAAACAACCTGAGACGATTGAACATGCTTTCTTGTATTGCTGGGATGCAGTGTTCTTCTGGGACGTTTTGCAACCGACTTTGAAAAAAGATTTACAGGTCAATCCTATTTCAATTCGTTTCCTCCCGGTGGAGAAGCATGAAAGCGTATCCTATGACATGTTTATGATATTAGGATTGCATAGCCTTTGGAAGTCTTGTATGGCGGTGCGCCACACAGAGCAGCACCCTAAGTCGGCCCGCCTGTTTTTTGTCGAACTTGTTGTGCAAGTGAAGAGCGTTGTTGAACGTTTTGAAACCTTGCCAGACTGGGTTAACTTGTTAGAACAGCTAACAGGAATGAAGGAATTGTAATGCTCCAACATGTGTTTTTAATATGTAATATGTGGCTTGTGCGCAATAAAAAAAATATAAAAAAAGCGCGGCCGTGGCCTAACGGTTATCGTTCTTGCCTCCCACGCGAAGAGCCAGGGTTCGATTCCTGGGCGCGACGCGTCTTCCATTTATTCTTGCAATTCACTGTTCTGGAAAATTCGAGAACTTTGTTGCATGTTCGAGGTTAGAATATTCTATGCGCGAACCTTCTACGCCGATTGTTCGAGAAGCCCACGTGTGTACAAAAGGGGCTCCGCGTGGCTAGCCGCAGTCAGTCTCGCCCCAGCGCTCGATCCTGCGGTTTCGCCGACATCGACGCCCGCGACGCTCTGCTGTTTTCTTCTCTTCCTTGTTTGTTTTGGGCACAAGTTCGCCCCATTAAACATTTAGTGTCTTCAGTTATCATCGCCTCATCAATTGTCATCCGTGACATTTTGGTGGAGGTGCGGGGTATCGCATTCTATGCTCGTGAAGCGTACCCCTCCGAAGACATCCCGGCCAAGTGAGGTGCTCAGCCCCGGAAGGCTACCCTTCGCAAAAGACGCCAACGCCCGAGCAAGCCGCCGTACCAAAGTCCAACTCCCGGGATCCGGACTTCTGCTGCAGAAGCCAAAGAACATCCCAACGATGATCACCCCGCCCGTCGTCGTCCTGCCCGTCGCTCCGCGGACGCCTACTCCCTTCCTCGGCGAGAGCTACGAGGACGTCGAAGACTGGATCAACCAGTACGAGCGCGTGGCTCGCCACAACGGGTGGAGTGACGAGCAGCGCCTGCAGAACCTCTATTTCTGGCTTGAAGGAACTGCAAGGCGCTGCTTTGAAAACCACGAAGCTTCCTTGACTTCATGGGAGCTTTGCGAGAACGAGCTGACGCGTACGTTTGCCAATCGACACAGAAGAGAGAGGGCCGAAGATTTGCTGCAATCCAGGACCCAGGGCCCCAGTGAGAGCGTCACGAGTTTTGTAGAAGACGTCGTGCACCTGAGCTCCCGAGGAAAAGAAGCTGCGTTATCTGATGCGTGGCGTGAAGGACGACATCTTCGGTGGACTCGTACGCAACCCACTGACGACCGTTCAAGAATTCGTCACCGAGGCGACGAACATGGAGCGTGCCATACTTGTAAGGGCAACCCACTACCAGCGGCATCCCGGCGTAGCTGCCCCCTCGCAATCGGGATTTGACCATGGCTCCAGCCTGACTGAAATTCGCGAGATAATTCACGACGTCGTCCGAGAAGAGCTCAGGAAGCTCCTGCCTGCTGCCAACCAACCTGCTTTGCTGTCAATAGCCGAAGCTGTCCGTGAAGAAGTTCAGCGGGCAATCCAACCGGAGGCTCCTGCCACTGTAGCAGCACCAGAGGAGCACGCTGTAAGCTACGCCGCAATGGTCCGACGAGCACCACCAACCCCGCGTCCGTACGTGGCGACTCCCCGACGTGAACCTCCAGCGCCGCAGTATTCCCGGCCAATCGACGCCCGTTGTGCTACCATTGGGGGGAAGCCGGCCACATTTACCGTCGATGCCTCGACAGACAACTGGGACTGCGCGGGTTCCACCCGAACGACCCGCGTCCAAGGTATGACGAACGCCCTCGTGACATCGAAGAGTACCTCAGACAATCGCCATCTTCAACGCCTATTCTCCGCCGTGAGTACCACTCACCTTCGCCCAGACGTTGAGCGTCTCCAGCGCCACGACCCCGCCGAGAGAGCCTGTCTCCCCTGCGTCGCCGAAAAAACTAAGCGCGGCAACGCCTGGAGGTGGCGTTGCCGAAGACGACCGAAGTAAAGAGCCTCCAAGAACGACGGAGCGCTCCCACTCTCCCAATGCTACGCACCACAACGACGCCCCTGCATCGGTGTCCAACAACCTAAACGTTATTATCGATGGCCACGACGCATCGGCACTCGTGGACACCGGAGGGGGAGGCTCTCTCGCCGCCTACGAAGAGTGAAAACGCCGTGGGAAGGCCCTTGGATACAAACCGCCGGTGGGCACCTCATCACACCAGTCGGGAGATGCACTGCCCGCGTCGAGATCCATGGTGAGACGTGCCCTGTGAAGTTCGTCGTTCTGCAAGACTGCCCGAGGGACGTTATCCTCGGAATGGACTTTCTCTGCGAGTATGGCGCCGTCATCGACCTCGGAGCAAACCGGTTTACGCTACGAAAACCTGTTTCACCACCGGAGGAACCCAAAGCGACATCATCCGCGGTCCGAGTCCTCGCAAGTCACGTGAACTTGCCGCCGCAGCCGAGTGTTTTCGTGCCCGTCGGAGTCACCGATGCTTTCTGCGGCAAAGTTCTGCTCGAGGGAAGCCTCCAGTTGCTTCTAGGAAGAGGAATAGGCGTCGCAAGAGGAGTAGCTGAACTGCAGGATGGCCGCACTGTGGTCCTCGTGACGAACTTTCGAAATTAAACGCAACATCTAACGAAAGGTGCAGCCGTTGGCCACGTCGAGGAACTGCGAAACTCCACCGAAATCACCGCCATTACTGACGCATCCTCGCCACCTCAGCACTTGGCAGCGCAGCTCGACATCGACCCTAAGCTTCCGGGCGCAAAACGACGGCTGCTGATTAACCTCCTCGCCGAATACCGCGACTGCTTTGCGACGTCGTCGAAGGTGCGCCAAACCGCCGTTGCGAAGCACCGAAACGTTACCGAGGACGACGCGCGCCCTGTGCATCGATCGCCGTACAGAGCCCTTTAAACAAAGGGCTCTGTATCACAGCCCCTTAAAGAAAGCGCTGTGATTGAGGAGAAAGTTCAAGAGATGCTGATCGACGACATAACCCAACCTTCAAGCAGTCCGTGGGCCTCTCCAGTCGTACTGGTTAAGAAGGACGGAATGCTTAGGTTCTGCGTGGACTACCGGCAGCTGAACCCGGTGATGAAAAAAGTGGTTTATCCACTCCCCCGCATCGACGACACGTTAGACCGGCTGCGGCACTGTCGATACTTTTCGTCGATGGACCTGAGGAGCGGCTACTGGCAGATCGAAGTCGTCGAACGGGACCGAGAGAAGACAGCTTTCGTCACGCCGGATGGACTGTACGAGTTCAATGTGATGCCCTTTGGACCGTGCACGGCGCCAGCTACTTTCCAGCGTGTCATGGACACCGTACTGGCAGGATTGAAGTGGCAGAGCTGTCTCGTCTACCTCGACGACGTCGTAGTGTTTTCCAGCGACTTCAACGAGCACTTGCGACGAATCCGAGCTGTCCTCCAAGCCATACGGACCGCCGGACTCACACTGAAGCCGTCAAAGTGTCGGTTCGCCTATGATGAACTGAAGTTCTTAGGTCACGTGGTTAGTAACGAAGGCGTTCGCCCCTACCCAGAGAAGACTCGCGCCGTCACAGCATTTCCAGCGCCGACAGACAAGAAGGCCGTGCGAAGGTTTCTTAGACTATGTGCTACTATCGGCGCTTCGTCCGGGATTTCGCTAGGATTTCCGCACCGCTCACAAAACTCACAAAGGACGCCGAGAAGTTCGAATGGGCCGAGGAGCAGCAGCAGGCATTTGACGAGCTGAAGCGACGACTGCAGACTCCTCCTGTTCTTCGACATTTCGATCAGGATGCGGAAACCGAAATTCACACGGACGCAAGTAACGCTGGACTTGGCGCGGTGCTAGTTCAGGTGCAAGAAGGCACCGAGCGAGTTATCGCCTACGCGAGTCGGGCACTGTCCAAGGCGGAGAAAAATTACTCCACGACTGAGAAAGAATGCCTTCCGGTCGTCTGGGCAATCACGAAGTTTCGTCCGTACTTGTACGGGAGCCCGTTCCTTGTAGTCACGGTCCACCACTCGCTTTGCTGGCTTGCGAACCTGAAGGACCCGTCAGGACGCCTCGCTCGGTGGAGTCTCCGACTACAAGAGTTCAACATGACTGTGGTCTACAAGTCAGGCCGCAAGCACAGCGACGCCGACTGCCTGTCCAGAGCCCCCGTCGAAACACCTTCCGGCAGCAGCGACGACAATGAAGACGAGTGCTTCCTAGGCGCAGTGAACACCAACGACATGGCACGACCTGAAAGAGACGATCCTGAGTTGCGCGCGCTCCTCGAGAACCTCGAAGGACGAGGGGGTACAGTCCCTCGTGTCTTCTCGAGAGCCCTGCCGACTTTTGTCCTCCGACAAGGTGTACTTTACAATGAGAACTTCGGCGACAACAGCTCGCCATGGCTGCTGGTAATCCCTACCGATCTCAGAGCGGAGATCTTTCAAGCCTGCCACGACGACCCGACGTCAGGACACCTCGGTTACAGCCGTACACTGGCCCGATTTCGTAAAAGGGGTTACTGGCCCAAGCTTCCGAAGACCGTTCACCTTTACACACGGTCGTGCCACGAGTGCCAGCGACGCAAGAAACCGCCGATGAAGCCGGTAGGTCTCCTGCAACCGATTGCTCACCCGACCACACCGTTCCAGCAGATTGGAATGGATCTACTTGGTCATTTCCCACCATCGACGAAAGGAAACAGATGGATAATTGTCGTCACAGATTATCTCACACGGTACGCCAAAACAAACCCTTCCTTCAGGGGCTGCTGTGGAAGTCGCCAAGTTTTTTATCGAGTCCATCGTCCTCCTGGCATGGCGCTCCCGAACCTCTTCTCTCAGACCGTCGATCATCGTTCATGGCCCAGCTGACGCAAGAAATCCTTCGTCTCAGCCACACCAGCCATTGTCGCACCACGGCGTACCACCCGCAGACCAACGGGCTGACGGAGTGACTCAACAAGACCATCGCCGACATGATCTCCATGAATGTCGACCTGGAGCACAAGACATGGGACGAGGTGTTGCCGTGCGTCACATTTGCCTACAACACGGCCGTGCAAGAGACCACCGGAGTGACACCCTTCCACCAGGTTCATGGTCGCAAAGTAACGACAATACTGGACGCGATGTTACCCCATGAACCGGCTGTCGACGGAAGCGACGACGCCCAGGTTGTTGCCCAACGGGCAGAAGTAGTCCGCCAGCTCGCCCGACACCGTATTCAAGCCCAACAACGTGTCGACACTGGCAGCTACAACCTTCGTCGTCGGGACGTCCACTTCCAGCCCTGAGACAGGGTGTGGGTGTGGACACCGATCCGCCGTCGTGGTCTCAGCGAGAAACTCCTGAAGCGCTACTTCGGACCCTACAAAGTGCTTCGACAACTCGGGGATCAGAACTACGAGGTGATGCCCGACGGAACAAGATCATCATCACGCCACCCACCACGACCTGAAGTCGTCCACGTCGTGCGCCTGAAACCGTACTATGCGCGATAAGACTGTGGACCTATGTGTTCTACATGACTCTTTAGTTGCCGTTCTTTTTATTTGCTTTGTTTCTCGTTGCATCGGGGCGATGCACTTTTTAAAGGGGGGAGTAATGCCGCGCGCGTAGCTGGCCAAGCGGGCAGCGCGGCCGTGGCCTAGCGGTTATCGTTCTCGCCTCCCACGCGAAGAGCCAAGGTTCGATTCCTGGGCGCGACGCGTCTTTTATTTATTCTTGCAATTTACTGTTCTGGAAAATTCTGAACACTGTTGCATGTTCGAGGTTAGAATGGTCTATGCGCGAACCTTCTACGTCGATTGTTCGAGAAGCCCACGTGTGTACAAAACGGGCTCCGCGTGGCTAGCCGCAGTCAGTCTCGCCCCAGCGCTCGATCCTGGGGTTTCGCCGACATCGACGCCCGCGACGCTCTGCTGTTTTCTTCTCTTCCCTTTTTGTTTTGGGCACAAGTTCGCCCCATTAAACGTTTACTTTCTTCAGTCATCATCGCCTCATCAATTGTCATTCGTGAGAATATCTAGGACGTTTGGGGCGGTAACGAGACACCTGAAGAGGAGACACTACGGCTGCATAAACTCTACAGTCTGATTTAAAGCTGTTTTCTTTATGAAAACTATTGCTCAAGTGTGACTGTGAAGATGTAGAGATGTTTCTTTCAGAACATCTCCAGTTAGCAGCTGAGGGTTTCTAGCAGAGGAGTCGGGAAAAATGTGTGAGGCGGCTTGAGTGCATTCAAATAAACTGGTGAAAGGGTGTCCGATAGCATTACCTAAAATATGCCATGGTGAGAGGATTTAAACCTGTCATGATATAATTCATGAGCCGATACACAGAAAAGAAAGATTTAATGGGTGGAAGTATACAGGCTGGTCAGTCGTCTGAATTAATATATTCCTGCATAAAAATGGTTCTTACTCAGACGACCTCATGTGTCGAGGAGGGTACTGTTGCATAAGAACTCACCCCCTTGCTACCGTACTAGCCTTCCCATTTAAAAAAATGCATGCCAGTTTTGTTGGTAAAATGCAAACTACAAATCTCTTAGCTTAGAGCCTTAGACTATTCCTGGTGGTCTCAGAGGACAACACAAATTTTGAATCACATATGTCAAAAAGTAGGAACAATTAAACACACACGCACTTTTCTCTCATACTCGACTATCTATTAAATGTTCCGAACAGAGTAGTAGTAGTAGTAGTAGTAGTATGCGTTTTGGAAAAGGGGTTGGGAAACCGACTGATGTTGGGGCGTACTTAGACGCCCATGTCACAGTCGGAGGGGAAGGGTTCTTGGGAAATAAAGAGGGGGAAAAGGGGGCGTAGAAGAGTTGGGGAAGGGTGGGGTTTTTCTCGTCTTTCTCTAACGGTCGAAGTCTAATTTGCAGGCAGGGGGTCTGCGATGGTCATAGCCATCGGCAAGGCTGGTTTGAATAGGTTCCAGTCGCCTAGATGGTGATTGGGGAAGTCCGATGTAGGCGAAAGAGGGTAGTTTCCTGATTTAGTTCGACCACAGGGAGTAGTATTGATGAGTCAGTCTGTCGGAAAGACTGATTCCACCATTTCTCTCTTTGCTGCCTTTTTCTTCAGAGGAGGGAGATTAATCCTGTCTCGTCCAGGTAGTTCTCCAGTGCCTTCAGCGCCTTCTTTTTGGTGCAGTTTGTGCCTCGTGGTTCATTTAGCATCGTGACATCAGTCATCCCCACAT
>JABSTQ010006382.1:0-28833 GCA_013358835.2 Ixodes persulcatus | reverse complement strand
CCCAGCCCAAAATTCTTTCATGTCGGGTAAGACGAGGAGAAAGGCGCGAAAGAAACAGGATGCGAAAAAAAGAACACGGACGACACGGACAAGCCGTCAACGTCAACTGATTTAATAAAACACGAAACATTGTCAAACGTCGATCCCCATCGCCTAAACACATGCAACAGATAAAGGTCCTACGCTCATCACACGCAGCCTCAAGAAACACAATTTCTTTGTTTAGCAGATGAAGGGATGGCTGCTTATGCACTGTCAGCGATTTTGTGTATACCAAAAGCTTCAATTTAATCCCATTTCCATCCTCTCTTCCTCTCTTAATACAACCTTGTGTGCTCTAACAAAGGTTCACACCCTCATCGTTCGCAGTGCTCGCAAGATGCTCACCCGAATTATTGCGTCCGGCTAGCTGTGTTCCCACGCTCCTTTTATTGAGGCATTGGCCGGTCTCACCAATGTAACTTGGCCGGAACTAAAAGGAATCTCATAAACCACCTTAGGCACGCCTTTTAATATTTAATCGATATGAACCAACTAGCCCAAACCAAATTTATATTTAATTTCATGGGCCCCTTTGAATCTGGAAATCAATAAAGTGAAAGCCCATCGAAAAAAAAGAGCCTCACGGAAAGCTGGAGTTTTGTTTCAAAAGAGTGCAATGTAAATTACCTTGAACCGCAAGGTTCGGAACTCAGAGTCTAATTTCACATTCCCGCTTTGTTCCGTGAAGCGGTCATAAAACATGAACATGTCTGGACCACACCGAATCTTGTAAACAACTCCGGAACGCAGCCCAGTGACAGAACCTTACAGTTTTTGTTATATCCCTGTTTATGTTCGAAGTAAACCGGTGTTATCCATCTCATCCGGCAGTCCGTTTTAAAAGCAGCACTCCAAAAACAAATGTGCATAAAAGCTTTTTTTTTATTTCCACGAGAAACCAGAGCAGCACGGAAGCATACTATGTAACTTTGAAACACTTCGGGGGCTTTTGTAATTGAACTTCAAATTGTAGCCAGCTGACATTGTAATCGCTCGTTTGATTGCTATGTAAACCTCAGACACAATGAATACAAGTATGTTTTAGTGCATTGCCTACGAATGACAGACAGCTACTTGGCGAGCTCTGAGTGGGCGCTAAGCATAAATCAAATTTTCCTTGCCTGCTCTCCAGGGCCGTACACAGAAAATATCTTTGAAGGGGGGGGGGGGGGTAGGGGGGGGGTTCTGGAACACGATCAGGGCCGGATTAAGGTACGGGCCAAGGGGGCTGCAGCCCAGGGCCCCGACGTTCTGGGGGCCCCCATGACGGAAGGTTGATTGACGTATCTCGTAGAAAAAAGAAAAAGCGAAACCTAGACATTTTTCGGAAAGCGATGTTGCTTTGCCGCAGCATTCGAGTCTCGAGAAGAGGCATATACAAAGATAATGGCGATGTCAGCTTGGCCAAACGCGCACTGCTCGTAGCAAACTCCTATCCCTGTACAAAGCCGGCCCTTTGGGTGGGTGACCGGCGCCTTAGTGTGCTGTCCACTTTCTTTTGAAAGCGGCTTCGAGCAAATGAAGAAAACACGCGAGGGGCCCCACCATTAGCGCACCCAGAATTTTTGCCTGGGAGGGGTTGTGAAATTTCAACAACCGATCGGAGGAGAGAGGGCTGGCCGGGGTGGGGTGGGGGGGAGAAGGGGGGGTAATTTAGGGCTGAACTCCATGAAGCGAATTATGTGACGAATAACCGGCGAACGCCGCCCGACGGCACGCTCGCTTTGCGCGCGACGTAGCAGCCACTGTGTTGATTCCACGCGCAGAGCAAAAGCCGCCGGGCAAAATTCGTCGGTTATTCGCAGCATATTCGTCCCATGCAGTTCAGCCTTTAGCCCTTTTTTTATATCCGTTTTTTTTTCGTTTGTACGCGTGATTGCGAAATTTTATTTGCACTGCGCGGATTAATTTTAATTCCATCGACACGATTGCATTCCTTGGTATGTACGTTTATTTATCCAAAACTGTTGTTTTACATTCATAGAGAGCAGTAACCTTTTTGAATTTTTCCTACATCGCACCCGCGTATAATCAGGGAAGTAATTTTTTTAGAAAATGGCTTTTCTGATATTTGGACATAGCCACCCAGCTCTATACAAAATATTATTGCTCTATCTAATTTTCATATTGAAAACAAAAAAAAATGAAGTCTTAATTTTCTATGAACATTTGAAAGTAAACGTCGGCCAGCCCTCTGCCAGGTTAGGAATAGACATGAAGCGAAAAATATGGGCTATAACCGAAAATTAACTTTTTGGTTAGTGTCCCTATTTTTCGCTTCATGTCTATGAACATTCAGTACAAATGCATATATTTCAATTGCTTTTTTCTCTCTACACACTTTTTTCACAAGTGAGCGTTACCGTGACTGGGGATGTCCCGTCTGCAAAACTTTGTTGCTCAACATTACACCAGTGGAACGAGGTTACCTGTCATGCAAATAAGGCCCGACCTGTGTGCAAGCCATCCGAACAACAGCGGTAACGCATAGGGACCAGTCACGGGACAACGGGAGGAAAAAACGTGGCCGAACCCGTGGCATCCTGTCCTAAATCCATTATTATGTGCGAGTTACGAAAATTATGAAAACAACATTCATGACTACAACCACTTCCACTCGAAAGTTCTCATTAAATTATTTGATTACTTGACACAAAATATACTTGAACGTCGATCCAAAAAATACCCTTAATTTTAATTTTCTCTTTGCGTAACGTGATAATTGCGGCTCGACGTTTTATTTAGTGTGCCAATTTTAACAAACGTAATAGAGTGGCTCTCAGCGCTAGTATCAGTAAAAACTCGTAAATCTAAGAAATAATAGGTTCCGGCAATCCAGTTAAGTAAGATATGCAAATCGTATTCGCTTAAATAGTCTTAAGGAAGACTCATAAAACGATTACGACTTTGCTCTTGTTAGTCAACTCGCGGATAAATAATAAAATCCCTGACATAACTTGAACAAGAAACAAAATTAAGCAAGAAAGCCATCCAAAAAGAGGGGTCATTTCTAAAATTCGCTAAAAGTTAAAATAAATAAATCCCAAACTTAACGTTTTATCATGCAGCATACAATTTTGGACGTTATGTATATAAACAACAGAATGACAAAGATTCCCGAAAAAAAATCTAGTCACACTTACTGACAGTGACTTTCCAACGTAGATGCCCAAGTCATTTGGGTAAGTCGCTGCAGAAACTTGATGCTGGGCAGAGACGGATCGGTCAGAGGGTGAGGATGAGGACGTCTGCTGAATGATCGACTTATCAATGCTGGGAGTCATATACTCCGATGGTGATGCATCCGTTGGCTCCAAATCGTGATTTTTTTTAAGGGAAGTAGTAGGTAAGCACTGAATTTGGCTGGCGCTTCAATGAGGCGGCCTTGGCGATATAGGTCATCGCGGACTCTTGAATTCGCACATCGATCGGTCTTAGCAATTATTTGTTAGACTTTCACTGTGGAACGGGCGCACAATGAGCAGTACCAGTAGAGTAAATGCTCTAAAAAAGATGAAAATCGGCAGTATGTTGGGTATCTTGAAGCCCGGATGTCAATGCTGATGGGAGGGGGTGGCGCACCGAATTCGATCGCTTCTGTGAAGTGCACGAAAAGTCGGCCTGGCGGAAAGGAAGAAATAAATATAAAGATAAAGAACGAGACAGAAAAGGGAAAAAGGAAGAGTAAGAAAATGCACAGCAAGAGAGAGAGAGAGAAAGAGAAACGTAAAGAGAGCACGGAAGGAGAACTTTACGCCTCCTCCCTCTCTGCAGGGGACGGCCAACAAATCATTTTAAAACACCCAACAGAGCCACAGCCTGCAGGGTGACCCCCGTCCAATGGCCGATTGCAAAGAGCATGAAGTGACAGTTGGGTAAAGGCATATTATTCCTTTTTTTTTGGTCGGTTTGTGTCGAGCGCAGCTGTATCGTCGGAAGGATCGCCCCAGGCGGCGGGGGAGGACCGGAGTGGAGGGAGTGTCACGACAATGTCGCTCTCAGGGGCGCTTCGAGCGGGCGTCTGCCTAATTGGGAAGCACGGGATGCACTGGTCCCCATGCATGGGAGGCTGCCGGGTGTCGTAAACCGTACCAAACATATCGGCTTTGCGCTCATTGTGTTAGCGGGCCGGGTTCGTGGGAGCGCCCATCTTCACGGCACATTCTTGCGACGTCCGTCGAGGAGAGCGTGGGGTCTTTTGTGTTTTATTTTGGTTGTTCGTATAAGAGAGCGTGTTGTTGTTTTGCTCGTATGCTTTTATGACCGACCGTCTGCCAGAAAAACATAGCGTGGGAAACTGGGATCCTGTTTGGTTTTGGAGGACGGAAAGTGCCGGGCGGCAACGTCTGGTCGCGCCCAACATTGTCAATGCACTATGTTAAATAAATCTATCTCCGTTAAAGTTTAATACCACCCGACTGAACTTCACTTCGCAACGTGTTCGTCATCAGGTCCCTTGTTGCAAGTGGCCGAACACCGTCTACATCAACGACCTTTATAACTGTGACACTCCCGTATCTTCGGTAGTACAACCGGCCGGAGCCCACTCGGTGCCACGCCAAGTCCGTTCACGACAACTACTTCGCACCTTCGTAGTTTCGCTAGCGCAAGGTCCGCCGTCTCGACGGCGCCCAGCCGCGGCCCCTCGGCAAAGTCACAATAGGTTGGGAGAGGAGGCGCCGGGGACCAGCCTATCTCCGAAATCGAAATCCTTCAAACCCCTCACAAAGCAGGCCCGCAGTAGAAAAGACGTAACCCCAACGAAGACTACCGTAAAGGCCGGTTCAGACACTTGCGTTTGAGTGCGTTTGACTGCGTTGCGGCGAGAATCGAAAGCGATTCACCGCCACATCTGTGCTTCGTACGAAGCGTGGAATCCAATTCAAGGAATCATCTTGGCACGCGGTGTTAGCAGCAAGGATGTCCGGGTTTCTCGCAGCCGCAGCGCAGTCAAACGCAACTGTCTGAACCAGGCTTAAGTCGGCGAAGGCCACACGTGCGAAGTGTGCTGAACTTAACTTATCACCTTCAAGAACATTTCCTGCAAAAATACGCAGTAAATGGATAACTCGATCCTAGATGGTTCGAAATGTGATGACGCACACAGTCCATGCAATCAATTCATATAAAATCATTCTGAAAAATCTTTTTGGAAACAAATATGAAAGTTTGTGTGTAACGCATATCTCAGCTTTTTTATACAACATTCCAGACTACCCGCGCTTCACAAAAATGAGAAAGCGTTATAATAACCTAAAGTGTGGAGGCTTTTTCTCTAACAGTTGGTGACAGAATGCGATTCAAAAACGACACAGCGGTTAACTGCTGGATCCCAACGTCCCACTTCGTCTTTTGGGGGAGTTTATTTCTTCAAATAAGAAACATGTCTGAACATAGAATTAATAATGATTTTATATCTCCTACAGTAAATAGAGAAATTCAAGGAAAATAAAATATACGAATGTACTCACCGCGACACCGGCGATATTTCATTTTGCTAAAACAGCGTGTCGAGGGACTCAAAAGTTTAACACCTAAGTTAGGGCCTGAGATGAGCCCGTTTTACTGCATAAATAATTGAGAAAATAGTGTAATTTGTCAATGTACTTACGATAAAAAAAAATCCGGACCTGACTCCTTCGTACTAACTCCGTCACGTTGTTTGCATCATCGTCAATGCAACGGGGGCGAAGGGGTTCCGATTGACCGCTACAGAACTCGGGGGGGGGGGGGGGGGGTTAGGACCCTCAACCTTCCCTCCCCTCCCCTCCCCCCCACCCTGCCTTGGGTGCGCCACTGCGGGAGACTGTACACACCGCGTGAATACGATCATCGGCGGTTTTTGCATTTTGCTCAGACAGTGTATCGAGGGGCGCAACGTCGTGACACCTAGATTGGAGCACCAGATGAGCACTTTCCACCACATAAATAATTTTCATAACAGTGTGTCATCTGTCAATGTTAGATTCCATATTACGGAAATGACACGCTCGTGCCGTGCACATCACCAGTGCAGCGGCGAGGGGGGAAGGGGGGGGGGAGAGGGGGGGACGAGGAGGGGAAGGGGCGATGAATTTATTTACCCTTGTATCTTGGGCCCCCAAGCTACAAGGACAATAGGAACGACAGCGAGAGCGGTGTGTTTCGGCGCCACGCGATTCGTGACGGGTGCCACGAGACACTGAGATTCGGGGTGACGTGATGCACGGACGTTCTACGATGGCCGGCTTCTGCTGCAACTAACAACCATTTGTAAATATTGTAAATATAAATGTAGTTACATAAAACTAAACTCGCTACACCCTCAAAGGTCTTCGTTGCGAACATTACTTTAATCAAATCGTCAAACTATGCCCCCCAAAAAAAAAAAAAAAAATTCTCACGGAGCTCTGGGGGGGGGGGGGGGGGTTATGACCCCCCAAACCCCCCCCCCCCCCCCCCATGGGTGCGCCACTGGGCCCCACGATCTGGGATTTTTCGCTCCTCTTTTTCTTTTTTTTTGTCAGGAAGGGAAACGTCATAAACACCTCCCCATTCACTCTACTATGGCTCGTGTCTCGTGCGCGACAACACGTGTTTTTGAGCACCGCTTACACTTTGAAAGTGCGGCCTTCGACGCTGCTGGGGAAGGGAACAAAGTTGCATGCCGCCTCCGCGGTGGTCATGCCGGAGTGCTCCCAAGTTGAAACCAGGCGGGAATGATAAAGTTTTTGTATTTTGAGGGTACTTTCTATTGATTAAAAAATAAAGGAAGCTGCAGTATTTTCCAGGTTCATTGCCTTAACCAGACATCATTATCATCATCATCGTCGCCATCATCATCATCATTAGGGCCGCTGAAGCGTCCTTAGCCCAGGGCCCCGAAATGCCTTAATCCGGCTCTGAACACGGTGGCCATCTTGAATGGCCGTTTTTTGTATTTACTTTTTTTTAAAAACAGAAGCATGTGATTGGCCTATAATTAACAACAGCGAGAAACGAAATGTTTCACATGCACCATCACAGCGGGATTGAATTGTGTCAAAGCTTACTTTCAGCTACAGCCAAAATTTATATATTTTCCCCAACTCCGCCCCAGTAAACATGACGGGTGAGAGGAAACCGGGTGTAAGAGAATAAGAAAAATATATACAGCCCTATACTTCACCCAGCTCCCTAACCGCAGCCCCGCGCATCCTCCGCAGGGTCCGGTGACACTCCGAACCCCACGAATCTTTGTCATTCTCTTTCCATCCTTTTTTCACCTCGCGAAACACCCCATACCCCCGGCAGGCCCCCCAAAGCCCCTCAGGCGTCGCACGCTCGCGGTTTTCTGGGAAGTTGGACTAACGAATAGAGAACGATACAAGCTTCCCTCAAACGTACGTGTTTATTGCTCGAGCGAACATTTCCTCTGTGTCACCTTACAATGGACCACAGAGGGCGCTACGAGCCATCCCAGCCAATCCAGCTCCGAGTGTCACCTTGCCCTCTGTGGTGTGCTATGCGAAGCTCAAGGTCATGTGATTCTCTCTCAGCCCTCGATTGGCGAGCCAGCTTTGCTGCAGCTCGGCAATCGAGGGCTGAGAGCGGAAGAAAAAGCCAGCTTTGCTTTGCAGCTGACAGCGGAATGGAAGTTACAACCTGTCTGGACAAATCACTGCGTTATCTTCGGCCACTTGACTATATTTCTTACGTGTAGGCAAGTGACGGTTGTGGCCACGCGAAGAATGACACACGCACTCTCACAAGAGCATAGCTTTTTCCCTTCTTTCAACCCTGCGCGTAAAGTGAATCATCCTACACCTTCCATCCCCCCCCCCCCCCCCGCCCCTCTTTTTAAAGGGGCGATGCAACAATTTTTCTACTTTGCTCAAATACCGCTTAGAACGAATCCCTTACGTTAATGACCTATGAAACACGCGTTCGTTTTTCACCCCACGCAATAGAAGTCCCAGTAAAAAAATTAAAGAAAAAACGAGCAGCGTTCACCTCCTCAACTCACAGCCAGAACAAGCACCCATGTGATCTGGAGCCGATTATATGCCGCCAATGTTGATCATAGCCACGCGCTGGGGTTGGCAAAGCACAGGACACGTGCCAAGGAGGTTATAATGGGCAGGAGGTGGCGTCCCTATCCCCAATGCATGGAGCGAAGTGTAACGGAAGTAGGCGTGGCCACGAGCCGCGACGAGCATTTCTTGACCAATGGGAAGCCTAGTGAGTGGGCGCCGCCATTAATTTCGGTGCAAACAACCGCGTTGCGATGACATTTCCGTGGCAACGCGATTGTGTGCACCGAAAGTAATGGCGGCACCCACTGTTATTTGAAACAGCGCTTAACGGGAGACTTTTAAACCGGTATGGTCGGAATTGAATGAGATTATTATAAACGAACGCCTGGTTGCCCAGCAGAAAGTAAGTGACTAGAGTTGAGACGCTCTAGACGACGCACCGACTGAATCGGTGTCGAACAGGCGAGATTTCGAGCCCAACACTTGCCTGACCAGTAGGACTAGGAAGTCGGCGTGTAGCGGACGCTCTCGACACCGCGCGACAGCGCCTGGAGCGTCGTCTCGAACGAGTCGTCGTAGCGCGGCTTTGGAAAGCGATCGCGAGTCAGTCATCGTAGGCACGGATGCTGAGAAGGGCATCGCGGGTTGAGAAAGCCGTACAAATTCTGCTTCGAGAAGATGTTGGTTTCACTCCGCCGTGATGAGTATTCGGGTTCGCATCGAAACATCTTTTGGTGCGCCGATCGAATCGAAAGCCGGCCGCGACAGCGAGCAGACGAAGCAGACCGCAGGCACGGAGCAGACGTAGCCTAAGCCTAACGACCGAGCGGAGAGCAGACGATGGGAGCATGGTTGAATTTAGTTTGGATGAGAGAGCGTCGGTGCGCGGGGCAGTCTGGGATTGGGTTGTTCTTCCGGCGTCGCTGGGTATGACGTCATGCCGGGTCCTGCCCTATTTAAACGTCCTTGACACGTGCTGAGTTCCAGACACTGTTATGGCTTGGCTATTGTCGTCGTTGCAGCGATTGGACACGGGCAACTACCCGAATGCTTCTCGAGCTATCAATTATCACGAGCCAAAATCGAGTGCTCACGCAATGCTCGGGTCCAATCTATGAGCCGCATTCAAATATCGTCCCTGGAGGATGCTGCTACCACCAGGGTACGTCATCAAAATTTGCGGAGAGATTGAAAGAAAACACTCGCTTTCTCCTTGAAATTACACCGCAACAAAGAGGTTTCTTGGTCAGTGGCGTTGCGTGCGAGTGTACTTGGGTCTCACTAGTGCCAGTAAGCTCATACAAAGTGAAAAACGCTCAAAACGAATATCGTTGCACCGCCCCTTTAAACCGTTTTTTTTTTCGGCTTACTTCCCGCCTACCCAGCACACCGCTCCCTGCACCGCTCCTTCCCGAAGCATGTCACTTGCCCTTGTGGTTCGGCGTGGGTACACCCGGAGGGCAAAATCACATTACAACTATTGACTGCTTAATTATTGGCTAGAATGTTCGTTAACGTCTCCAGCAGTTCAGTGGTTCTGCGGGGCAAAGTAAAGTTCTAAACGTACCTAAACCCACAAGTTTAGATGCAGTAAAAAGCAAATAAAAAATCACCGCAGTCTTATTTAAAAAAAACAAAAACAAAAAAAAATAATCGGTTAGGGCTTCTTTTTTTCGCGCTGACTGATCAGTGATTGTCCTTTTTTATATTCCGCATATTCGTTATTGTTATTGTAAATATATCTCTGTGGCATTTAACTGTGAGCGAGCTTCATTTGTAGAAAAAGAATCAATGGTCGACGCTTATGTAGTGTTCACAGATTCAAACATTTGGGGCGTTTTTCTTTTTTTAACCTTCCGCTCGCTTTTTACAGAGAGCTACGATCATTCGGCGCACGGACGTTGTGGTTGCACTACTTGTTTTTCTTTACATATGCATTTTTAAAATGGCGTCATGACAAAACTTAATTTGTTGTATATTTCGTTCTTAGATTTGGTGCGGTTTTATAGCTCTTTAAGCTCCATTCAAATTGGCGAGTAGCAGCTCTAGACAGTGCTGGTTTGCCACCCCCCCCCCCCCCCTCAAAAACAAGTTGGTACGCCACTGTAGATGAGGCGTACGCACTAAAAAGGACGAAAATGAGTGAAATTGAGCTTTATCGCAATTGCTGTAATGAAAAGGCGTGCTTACTATTAATAAAATTAAATATTATGGCATGTAGCCATCATTTAACGCGAGATTTCTATTTAATATTTGCTTTTGTTTCTTAAGCTCGTCTAGCTACGTTGGGCAGACGCTTTGGAAACGCAGACGCGAAGCGCTGCCCGGTAGTGCTACGTGTGGTTTGACTGGGCGCACGCGTCTGGCTTAGCGCGCGCGCCAAGCCGAGACGCGCGTCTAGACACCTGGAAAAACGCGTTATGTGGGCTAGCCGTCGTTACATTTCTACCATACGGCGAACAAAAAAAGATTTTGCGGAAGAAGGGCGATGCAGTTATATCCGCTCTTCTAACACGATCACACTAGATATGGGTTTGCGGCGGAGGGAGTGCTAGCCAGGGAGAGAAAACGAATCCATAGAAAACAGGACAGCGCAGTGTTCCTAGCAAGACAGTGGTGGGGGAAGGGGAAGGGGTGGGGCACTCTGAGTGCATTCTCCCGCGGCTCGAGAGAAGGGAGGTACAGAAGCCGTGCTTTGCCACAAAGACGCAGTTTGGATGTTTTATTGCCCGGCGCCTGCGACCACTTCGGGACAACCCAACAAGCGGGTCCTGACCTTCGCTGCACGTTTCAGGAGCAGAACGGACCTATCCAAACCGGGGGACCAAAGAGCGTGTGCGTGTGTATGTGAGCGCATGCGTGTGGGCCAGTTGGGAGGAGGGAGGGACGGACTCGAGGAAGCTTCTTCGGGCATATGCGGTGACCAAGCCATAACACCGTCACCTCGAAGTGCCCCTAAATTGTTTATTTTCTTCTTGGAAGATGAAACGCGAAAGATGTAACGAGAGAGGACCAAAGGCGGCGGGCCCAACCGAGAAATCCGCTTTGAGAAAGGATCTTGTGCGAAGCTCGAAACAAGAACGGGCTCAAATGATAATTCTTGTCCAGCTCGCTTGCACCTTTGCATTTAATTGCATTATAATTATAACCTTAAATTGCAAGCTTCACCCTTGTTGGTGTTAGACTGGTGGCAGCTGATAAAACCCGTTTGCTCTACCGACGTCTAACCCCTGGTTAGGTCAGTTGGTAGAGCGCTCCACCTGTAATGGAGAGGTCCCGGGTTCGATACCCGGACCAGGCGGATTTTTTCGGTCGCTCACCAGTCACCTAGCTGTGTTTGGAGATTTATGTTTGTCCTTTGTCCGTCTTGTTCCCCTTCTCCAGGGATTATTTTCACCATTCTTGTTCAGCTCGCTTGCACCTTTGCATTTAATTGCATTATAATTATAACCAGCTGTCTGCGTTTTGTTTTGGTGTTTGATCGTTTATTGATGTTTCTGCCCAATTGCGCCCACCCCGCAAACACACAAAGAACAGCGCGGGGCCTGGCCCCTGTTCCCGCCCGAACGTTGTAAAAGCTAAATATTATGGTTCAACCAGCTTTGCGCTTTGTGCCACGTGACTTTCCACTAGCGGGTTCGTGTAAGCAGAAGATGCGTCGGCGATTTGACACCGGCAGCTTATTGTAACAGCAAAATTGTCAGTTTAAACAAAGATCGGCCAAAAACCCTAGTCACCTTTGACGTCAAACAATCGGCAGGCAGGGGAGACTTCCAAGCCGCATTCTTAAAAATAAAAATGTTGGAGGAAGTTCCAGTTGGAGCCGGTGGGGATTCTCGCTAGCGGACTGTGTATGCGGGAAGTTAGATCGTGGAACCGGACATTTCATCGAATGCCGTTTAGTCGAACGCCGATTCATCGAAGCCGTTTCATCGAATGCCGTTTCATCGAACGCCGTTTCATCGAACACCGTTTCATCGAAGCCGTTTCATCGAACGCCGTTTTATCGAAAGCCGTTTTATCGAACGCCGTCTTATCGAACGCCAGGGTGGCATTCCCGCTTCCTGAAGCTGGTCGGAGGTGCCCATCCCGGGTTCTGGAAGTTTTTTTACTTGCATCGCCGTACATCAACTGACGGAAGACAAGCTGGAGGCGATGCTGAGTTCCCTAGAGCCTCCTCGCCAGAAGAAGGCCATAGCGGCAAGAAATGAGAAGGCCCGCCTTTTTTATGAGAACAGACGGAGCACGGCTGTGGGGGACTTTTTGAGAGCAATTGCTCAACATTTGAAACCAGATTTGTACACGTTACTGAAAAAAAAGTAACCGATTACAATTACAATTACTACAGTCAAAAAAGTAACCGATTACCGTTACTGATTACCGCCTCCCAGAAGTAATTGAACAATTACTGCAAAGTAATTGATTACTTTTCACGTTACGTTTTATTGCGATGACAGAAATACACAAATACACAGTAAAATCTTGCGTACACAATTTTGTTTGTTTATTGTTCCCTTTTTTGTTTTCAGGGGAGCTGCCTCTCAAAGTTTTCGGCCGTCATCTTTCCGCGTTTTCTTGTGAAGACGTCCGCCGCGACGCTGAAAACCCTCTCGACGGACGCACTTGACGGAAGCGCGGTGTTATAGCGCAGGAACACCTTGTGAACCAGTTCATGCTTATGCAGGGACTCGATGCCCGTCTCTGAGTCTGCCATAAAGCGGTCTGCTTCGATGCAATTTGCGCTAGGAGAAGGTACTCCGGGTGAAGCCAGCGCAAACCTAAAAACAATCGTCCGTGGGAGATTGTTTGGGAGCACTCAAGGAAACGGCGGCCACTGTGCTACCGTAGCACTGTCGGTTCAGCTCGTTCTGCAGAAGTGTTTGAAGCTCCTGACGCCGACCTTCGCTTGACACCCACATCGTCTTGAATCGAGGAATCGTGACGGATGCCATCAAAAGCTCGAAGTCCTCGAAAAGGTGGTCGAACCTGTGGCATAATTAAAAACAAAAGTGCACCTTAATCATACATGAAATTAAATAAAACGTGGCAACAAAGTATACTACTAAGCGGATACGAGTCAGATTTTAGACTAATAAAGATATTGAACGTTTGTAAGTATGATAGCAAACAAAGGAAAAGTGATAGACTGCGCGAACCTTGACAAAAACTGCGGAACCTCTTACCTCTTGTGGATTCCGGTCAAAAGCGCATTGACGAGGGGTGTACAGAATGCCAGTCCCGACATTTGCAGGTGTTCCAGGCGGCGCTGAAGCACGCTGATGGTGGGAAGCAGATAACCGATGTACATATTTTCGTCTTTTTGGACGATGTCGATAGCACACGCTAGGGGCTTCATGACCTGTGCAAGTGATGTAAAAAAAGGCATCGTCGTTAAAACTCTGGCTTCGACTGCAGTTAATATATAAAGATACAAAATACATGGAACTAACAAATATATACCGAGGTTAGTCGGCCGGATTATTCATATTAAAGACGACATTTGGTCTTACCTCACAGTACTCTTTGATGAACTGGAGGTCCTGTGGACGCTGGAAAGGAGGTGTTTGTAGAGCCCTACAAAGACCGTCTAAGTCTTTTCCCGCAGAGTCAGGGGCCAGGATGCATTCGAAAGCGTCGAAGAAGGAATTCCAACGAGTGGCGACCGGTCTTAACAGTGTCCGGCCACAGTACCTCAAGATTGTTTCGTTAGCGACGGAAGATTGGCCCTGCTTGCTCCATAGGGCTCGACATGACCGCAGGACGGACTTGAGGGGCCCCGCAAAAAGGTCATATTGCTCCGCTTCAGAGGCGTCAGCAGTCGCCACAAGGTTCAACGTGTGGGCAGAACACCGGTGGTGAGGGGGGAGGCGGGCTTCGCCATCAGCCACGTCGCTCAGGAGGGATGTCACATCCAAGACTTCTGAGAGGTCTTTTTCCACATCGGTTATTGTGTCTTGTGGTTCGCTAAACAGTCTGCACAAAATCAACAGGACATGACTTATGTCTTTTCACTAAACATCAGTTAAAGAAATGGAGTAATTAGCAATTCATACCTGAATGCCTTGACAAAGTTCGAGCCATTGTCCGTTACGACCTTGGTTACTTTTCCCTGCAAGTCGTAGTCTTGGTCTGTCTCCAGCAGAGTGCTAGCCAGCTTGTCATAGGTTATTTGACCTGGCATGCGCCGGCAAATTAGCACTGCGGACTTCCGAGTTAACGCTGTAGGTTCGAGCCAAGACACTGTGGCTCCCATGTAGCTTCTGCGGTAGGAAAACGCAATTTTAGTACATATTCTTACAAACGGTTAAAATAACTTACCGCCGAAACGTTGTCCAGCAGTCGGCCGTGACCACCCCATAAGGAACGCTTGCCAGGGATTCCTTTAGCCCGAGCTTCGTTTCCACGTAGCTTGCATCCAGCCTTGTCATCAGCATTCGCCTCGTCATAGGTGTGCAGTTCGGGGCCACATATTGAAGCAGGTTCACAAACATTTCAGGCTCAACAACCGAAAACGGCTGCAAAGAGTCGACAACGAAGTTGAGAACGAGCCTGTCGAGCTTGACCTGGGACGTCGTTTCGCTTGCAATCGATATCTTCGGTTGTTTCCGTTCAGGGGTTGGGGCTTCACAAGACTTCCGCTTCCGCAGCAGACTCTCAAACTCTGACAAACTGTCAGGGTGTTGTCGCTGAAAATAATACCGAATAATGGCAAGGTTTAGTATGATAAACATTATTTCATTTGCATTTGATGCCTTCCTTTGATAACATGAAATCATCGCAGATAACACATCCCAAAACCCCCCCTCCCCCCGCCCCCCCCCCCTCCAGCTGCAGTATTATTACGATAAACGATGCGATACCTAAGAGTTGACATCTCCTTCCCCAATAATATGTAGCACCTACAAAATGCAGTGGCCAGCGCACAGTTGGGGTTATCTACTAAAGCTGCCCTTTATACCTTAATTTGGAGAGATGTAAGGAAAAGCAAAGAATATGACGCTAAACGTATTGAAAATTATTCGTCAAAATTGTTATCAGCACAAAAATGCACCTTACCTTGATGTGCGTTCGCAGGTTGGAGTTGGTGGCCCTTCAGCAGGAAAGCATCTTTTGCTGTGGTCGACAGAGCAAACACTCGAAACACACGTTTACTTTATCTTTAGAGTCCTTAACTTTAAACATAGGGGCAAGTTGAGGCCAAGGGGAGTCTATGCCTCGATCCTCCATAATGGTATGCGTTCCAAAAATATTAACGAACTGCCGAAATCAAGAGAAGAGCGCTCCCGTTTTATAGCACCGCGAAGACCATGCGTCATCCCCGTCCTGGAGTTGATGTCGTGCATTTGTTGAAAATCGAAAATGGGATCTTGTTGGCCTTTGTTGACCGGATCACACAATGAATAATACATGAAGGATGTTTCTAAAGAACACCGCCTTGCTAAAACAGTGCAGTACTGCCAAGGCTACAACTCGCTGAAGCCACTTAGAAGCGAGAAACGTGTCTCATGAGTCATTTCATTGATAGTCGCGGTGGGAGACCACCTCGTTGATGTCACAACATTGTACCCTAGTTTGTTTCCGGTATGAGGACCTTTCTAAAAGCCTTTGAAAACAAGAGGTTAGGGCGCAAACGTGGATTTAGTTTTGTATATAGGAGGTCACTGCTTCTCAGTTTTATTGTAAAAATTGCTTTGTCCGATCTTGTGGCACGGATTTCCCCACGTCTCTCTCTCTCTTTGTTGTCCCTCTGTTTTTTTATTATTATTTTATTCTTAGACCCGAACCTTGTCGTGTGACTGACGCGTCGATCTAAGGAACAAAGCCTACTAAGAAGTCAATAGCGAGTTCCCGTCGACTTTATCAGCAATCTGCAACGAGATCCGGAACTCCCCAGCCAAGGCTGGTGGCGCGCTTGTAGAAGAGCGTGGCGTAAAAGAAAAAAGGATTTGCCGACTAATCCTAGTTTTATTTTTTTTAGATGTTAAAAAAAATGTCAATCATTTTTGCTACATGGCTGAGTGACAATGCTGATTTTTGTGAGAAAAAAAAAATTGTGGGATGAGAAATGCAATTGGTAATTGTGTAATCGATTTTGTAATTGATTACAGAAAAAAAGTAATTGAATTACTCCGAGCGTTACAGCTTGACAAATGTAATTGAAGCGTTACAAAATTACACTTAATTGTAATTGATTACAAGTAATCAATTACTTGTAACGCGTTACGTATAAGTCTGTTTGAAACGGTGAATGGCTGTCGCACGAACACATGAACCCCCGAAAGTTTTGAAATAAAATTTGAAGTGACGCACTTACTTTTGACTTCATTGAGTCTTAGAACTAAAAAAAAAAGAACAATGTTTCGCTGTAGTTTCATAAATAGCACCTCAGCTTTAGCTACTGCAAGCTTCGGGAAATAAAAAAAGTATCAATAGAATAGTAGAGCCCACACCTTTACAGAAGGCGCCGAGAACGTCTGTATCGACCCAACGTGTAAACATGAAGTGATGCGACTATAGTAGGTTACAATACAAGTCAAGAAGGTAGCGGCAAATGCCCCTCAAGGGAATCATATATCCCTCCGCCACCTCTGCACCCAACAGCGTCCCATCGTTTCCGTGGCGTTGCGGCCAACGCGCGAGGAGCGTCGTGCCTTTTCTGTACATATTCGCTCTATCTCTCGACTTTGACTTAGCATTGTGGAAGCCACGAGAGGGAGATTAGGTCTTCCCCCTTCCGATGGAAACAAGACGACTTTCGGGGATTTAGCTCCCCTCCGATAACACCCGATGGAACAAAGACGACTTTCGGGGATTAGCTTCCCCCTCCGATTGATACAAAGGCTGCTTTCAGGGGCTCGGTTCCTTCTCCGATGAATACAAAGGTCGCTTTCTTAAAAAGTGAGGGTCGGAGATAAGTTGGCAAAACTCTGTGGCCATTATCTATCCAATGAAGCGGAACAAGGAGCGTTTCCAGTGAACTCTTCTTTCGATTGCGGAGTGATTTGAAACCCGCGCACCACGCTTGTGGGAGGAGCTTCTCCTACCTTCTTAACTGCTCTATCTCTCGACTTTGACTTAGCGTTGGGGAAGCCACGAGAGGGAGATTAGGTCTTCCCCCTTCCGATGGAAACAAAGACGACTTTCGGGGATTAGCTTCCCCCTCCGATTGATACAAAGGCTGCTTTCAGGGGCTCGGTTCCTTCTCCGATGAATACAAAGGTCGCTTTCTTAAAAAGTGAGGGTCGGAGATAAGTTGGCAAAACTCTGTGGCCATTATCTATCCAATGAAGCGGAACAAGGAGCGTTTCCAGTGAACTCTTCTTTCGATTGCGGAGTGATTTGAAACCCGCGCACCACGCTTGTGGGAGGAGCTTCTCCTACCTTCTTAACTGCTCTATCTCTCGACTTTGACTTAGCGTTGGGGAAGCCACGAGAGGGAGATTAGGTCTTCCCCCTTCCGATGGAAACAAAGACGACTTTCGGGGATTAGCTTCCCCCTCCGATTGATACAAAGGCTGCTTTCAGGGGCTCGGTTCCTTCTCCGATGAATACAAAGGTCGCTTTCTTAAAAAGTGAGGGTCGGAGATAAGTTGGCAAAACTCTGTGGCCATTATCTATCCAATGAAGCGGAACAAGGAGCGTTTCCAGTGAACTCTTCTTTCGATTGCGGAGTGATTTGAAACCCGCGCACCACGCTTGTGGGAGGAGCTTCTCCTACCTTCTTAACTGCTCTATCTCTCGACTTTGACTTAGCGTTGGGGAAGCCACGAGAGGGAGATTAGGTCTTCCCCCTTCCGATGGAAACAAAGACGACTTTCGGGGATTAGCTTCCCCCTCCGATTGATACAAAGGCTGCTTTCAGGGGCTCGGTTCCTTCTCCGATGAATACAAAGGTCGCTTTCTTAAAAAGTGAGGGTCGGAGATAAGTTGGCAAAACTCTGTGGCCATTATCTATCCATTGAAGCGGAACAAGGAGCGTTTCCAGTGAACTCTTCTTTCGATTGCGGAGCTATTTGAAACCCGCGCACCACGCTTGTGGGAGGAACTTCTCCTACCTTCTTAACTTGTAACAGACTATAGTGCGTACGTTGGAAAAGAGACACCGACAAACGAACCATAATGTCCAACGTCTCCAATCCTCACGCAGGATGGTACTGCGTAAATACATGACCGTAAATACATGACCAAGTCCAAAAATTTATAAAGAGCGAAAAAAAATTAATTTTTATCTAAAATAGTGCTTTATACGTTTAAAGAACACACACACACAAAAAAAAAACTCGTGATTTTGATTTTTCGTGCACCGAAATGTCCGCGCACCGAAAAGTCCCACACCGAAAAGTCCGTGCACCGAAAAGTTCGTGCACCGAAAAGTCCGTGCACTGAAAAGACCGCACCGAAACGCCCTACACCGAATTGCCCTATACCGGAATGTCCGGATCCCGCAAAGCACACAGACCGGACTGGCGCGGCGTGGCGGCCATCTTGAATTGCGTCCCTCGCTGGCTTTCCCAGCCCTAATCTCGCCAAGTCTCGTTCTCACGAGACCCACGCTAGCACGCCGCGCTACGCACCTCGCTATTTTGGTCCGATATAAGCCTCCGCTAGCCTCCGCAGCTCCGCATTGTTTCCGCTAGCAGCGCACATGCGCAGTAGCTTCGTCGCTCCAGCGTATAGCGTAGCGGGAGAGCCAAAACGATTCACTAAAACTCAATTGTCTTCGTCGCTGAAGGTTTTCTTTCCCCGTCGGGACGGCGAAAACGGTTTTCTTTTGCAATGTTGTTTGTGCAATCCTTAGCACAACATGATGGCATCGTGTTGCCGTCAAAATCCCAATAAAAAAAAAAAAAAAAACGGTCGGGCCGCAAGCAACGGAGCCACCGCTACGCCTCGCCCGGTGATGGCGTTGGTTTCTAGCAGACCAGCGAATCGCGCGGGATCATGGGAAGGCAACGGTCACGTGTCGCGCCAGATTCAATTGAAGCGAGGGGAAAGAGAACTTTTGAAAGGGAAAGGGCACGGCTAGGAGAAAATTATCTTCCCCATTTCAGACAATGGTTTGCGTTACCTTTCAGTCTCGGTGGACGCTAGGGGCCCAGGTTTCAAGAGTGAGTTTTCCAACCCCAGAAGGCCACGCGCTGCCTCGCTTCGCCTCCCTCTTTTTTTTGGCTACATCATGACACAAAAGAGCAAGCAATCTCCATCCGTCCGTCGTTTCCGACAGCGTGTCCCATAATGCCTCTCAGCACCGGCTGAGGGCGTTGTGAACGTTTTCAAGGGGTATTTTGATGTGTAATTATACACATCTTTTTAGCATTGAATTGATCACACAGAAAACAAGTTCACGAATACGCATTGTTTTATTTCAATCACGTACTGCACTTAGTGGGGATCCGCATCAGTGTTGACAACTCAAAAATCAAAAACCCGCAGCAAGAATCTTGAAAAACCCATGAACACCAATACAGCATTCAACGTGGTGCAAAATGACTTACGTTCTATTTTGACGTGGCGGTAAAAAATATTAACCCTTTCAATAATAACGCTAACTTGGTTCGGGAATATTTACGCAGCGTGATGCTTGTCAGTCTGGTTTTTTCATGAAGTTACGTTAACACAACATAAAAATCGCTAAAAAATCTCGCCGCCTGCAAGACGACACAACTACCGCTCCATCGGCTACACCTTTCCTTCCTTGTGCTTACCGCGAAACCTAGGTTATTTATGTTGAAAAAAATTAAAAAGATATGACATTTTATGCCGCAAGAACTTAGGCTAACAGAACCACACAACCACCGCATGTCCCACCAAACCGACGTCCGCCCGCTCGCCGGCTCCCCATTCCGGAGGGGGCGATTGACAGAAGGAGTGAGAGAAATTCGAAGGAAGAATAGGGAAGGGGTGTGTGTGGGTCTGGAGGGGGGGGGGAGGGAACAGAGACCGAAAGCGGAAAGATACGAAAGGAGCCGACAGGGCAGGTGGAACGAGGAACGAGTTATCCGCAAATTTCGTCTAGCCCAAACTGGAATGCTCGGGGACCTAGAACGCGATCTCTCGTTCGGAGAGCGTCAGCGAGGGATTGGGAGCGTTTACATCTGAGCCCTTTATGGCGTACGAGACGACTCTATAACCTCTTTCAAATCTTTGGCTGTGAAACCCTAAAGTCCCGTTCACACACATGCGTCCGCAGCGACCGGAACGACTGGAACAACCGAAACGACCGTTGCAAGGGTCTCCAACCGTCAGTTGCCATAGCAACGGAGGGACGCTCGCACGTGTTGTTCACGACGTAAGGAGTTGGAGCGAGCCCAACTTTCCCGCTGTGTTTAAAACAACCGCAACGACAGACCAATCACAGGTCGAGGAGAACTGCTCGCGCGCGTTGCATGCCGGTCGCGGGCCGGTCGGCCGGCCAACTCTTGCAAACATGGCGTCGGTGGTGAACGTCGTCGTGGACGACGTGGTGAAAGCTCATCGTTCCGCGTAAAAGCGCTACCCTTGACTGTGAATTTTCGTCGTGTGTCGCTATGATAACCCGGTAGGTACTAGAAGGGGAGATCTACCTACTCGTGCGGCGATGTCGTGGCGGCACTCTCAAGACAGCAGAAACGCCCGTGCCGTCGCTTTTGTTTACTTCGACTACAGTGGCGCTTTCTATGCATTTGTTTCTTCAAACATCGCCCGGATTTGTTTTTTGGCGCATTCCATGCGTGTGCTCAAGTTCAAGGTATTACTGGTGCGTACCGTATAAAGGATGAGAATTTTCACGCGTTTTCATCACCCGAGAAAGGTGATTAGTGTTAGCAATCCCGAACGGTCACAACGCCTCGCTCGCAACGTCTGTCTGGTCACTAAATTATATTTCTACGTTGCTATACCGCTGCTAAGATTACATCCTCTTTTATAATCGTAGAAAAGGCATGTGGCGAGATTGATACTGTTGGCAAAGTCGTGATCGTGCAATCCGACGTACTGCATCTTTTTTTAATGTACTACCCTGCAAGCGTATCCTAAAAAATAAAAAAAATAAAGTTTGTGGTCATAGAAGACGGTCTGTCTATGTTCTGTTACGCAAGTGAGTGGCAGCGCGTCCCCTTCTTTTTAGAGGCACCGCTGAAACAGCTGACGGCAGCGGAGAGGCAGTCGCCGTGCTGCCGACGCACTGCGCTTGTTGCAGGAGTGTACGCGCGGCGCAGAGCGGTCGTTCCGGTCCCAACGGACGCAGTCGTGGATTACGGGTTCGTTTCAGGTGTTTGAACCAGACTTTACACAGCTATTGTAGGCGCACAGAAAACAGCAGGTCTTCGTGACTGTACGCCGTAGCCAAAACCTCCGGCTGCTCCGGTGAGGACTGTGGACCTCGCGTCAGGCAGGATACCGTCCGCCATGTTTGTCAGCGTAGCTGGGTTGCTTACTATTGGTTAGGAGCAAGAGCTGAAGCTCGTTTCTCATTGGCTGTTGATTCATGTGGTTCCATGCGGTTGCATGTGTGTGTACACGTCGCGCACAGTTGTCGTTGAAGTCGCAGCGGTTGCATTCGTTCGTAAGCATAGTGGTCGCTCCGGACGCAAATGTGTGAACGGGCCTTAACGGGTTCGTTTCAAATGTTTGAACCAGCCTTTACACAACTATTGTAGGCGCACAGCAAACAGCAGATCTTCGTGACTGTACGCCGTAGCCAAAACCTCCGGCTGCTTCGGTGAGGACTGTGGACCTCGCGTCGGGCAGGAAACCGTCCGCCATGTTTGTCAGCGTAGCTGGGTAGCTTACTATTGGTTAGGAGCAAGAGCTGAAGCTCGTTTCTCATTGGCTGTTGATTCGTGTGGTTCCATGCGGTTGCATGTGTGTGTACACGTCGCGCACAGTTGTCGTTGAAGTCGCAGCGGTTGCATTCGTTCGTAAGCATAGTGGTCGCTCCGAACGCAAATGTGTGAACGGGCCTTAAGGCGCGCTTGTGCTCGAACCTGGGCGAACACCCACCGCACGCACGCCGATGCACCCAGACTTGCGCCCGTTCTTTCAAAAAAGTAATTAATTACAGTTACAATTACTTGGCCTAAAAAGTAATGAATTGCCGTTGCAAATTGCTCCCTGTAAAAATTATTGGATTAATTACTTCGTTACTTTTGCGTTACTCCAAAGAAACACGAAAACACACTATGTACTGCGTGTTTGAAGGGGAAAATTTCGGGCCCCATCAAAATTAAAACAAAAATGCAACACATTCAGTACTATATGTACACATCATTTTAGGCTAATAATTTCAGGAGAACGAATCTATAAAATTATAAAGGACTTAAACATGTGCTCAAGATAAACGAGCCTTGCGCTGTATACGAGCATGACAGAACTAAATTCCATGAACATGCGACGAATGCACTTGGGTGGTGGAGGCACGCACACCATACGAATTAATTCGAGTTTGGAATTGGCGAGCTTCAAAACACTATTCCTCCGAAGATATGATTTTTCTATGTTTGCTGCATGTTGCCCTAAATAGGGGCTGGTTTACCCACTAAATCGGACTGGCTGTGAGACCCAGATGCGGTACTTGCGTCTGGGTACATTTCAAATACTCCTTTTCAAAGAAGGCTGTTATCCAATCAAATCACCCATTTGATCTTCTTTCTTGATCACCAAACTTATCAAAATCAAGACTTCACATGGAATATTAATGCGCAATCCCTCAGCTGAACTGATTTTGCCGTTTATAACTTATTTAAAAAAGCACAATTTTCAGTGAACAGCACGCTTCCATGTCTTTCACGCGTTTACAGGGGGCTTCTCAACTCCAGTGTCCAAGCACGGCCGGACTGGAAGCGCATGCTCTCTTTCTCTTCTTACGGCTTTTGCAATTGGGGCAATCGCCACCTCCCCCTCAATTCGCGGGGGGCGCTGTCACCTCACCCCTGGGCTACCCTTTGCCGTTTGCACAGAGCACGTTGAGAGTGTATCGCAGCGCTGTCGTAACTTTCGGCCGAGATTTGTATAGCCTTTGTGGCCAAGATTTTTATAGCCTTTGACACCTGAACCTTACGTTTAGACACTCAGCCACTATCTAAAGCGCTTCTGATGAGCCCAAAACTGGGAATATTTGACGCACATCTTCGAGAGATTCGGGAGTAAAAAGTAGTAAGAAGATGCAGCGAATGCAATTGCGGAAAAACTATACTCGTCTTTACCTCCACGACTTCTGTTGCAACTAAAACCCAGGAGGAGACAAACCTCTTCCACGTGCAGAAACTTTAAATGATAAATAATTCGTACACTCTTGTGAAATATAAGCAGGTCCCATCTATCTATTGCCGTGGTCTGCATCATCATTACATAGGCCGTACATGAAGTCGGTCAGCTGCTCTAGACGAAGGTGTAGTAGTCTGTACAATTTTCGCACAGAGCATATTACAGCCTAAAGTGCTTCCTCGAGGGCTTGAGCACATATCCAGTTGATTTTTCGTTTCTGTCTGTGACCGTCTTTGCATGGTTAATGAGAAGTATTCTGAGGAACTTGTTGCAAATTAAACCAGCCAAGCGCTTTGAGCGACTGTTGTGCATGCCCTTGGGGCAAGTTAGGATTGGCGCGTCTTCAAGATTGGGTGCAATGAGTAATTGCAGAACTTCGTGCACATTTGTACGTGCAAGGTGCTTAACAGCCTTTAAAAAAAGCAACAATGTTGTCCAGAAGTGCGAGGAACCTAGGAACGCAGCAGCAGACCATGACCGCGCTTTCTGAACAACGGCGTGCGAGGGGCCAGACAAGTACAGAGGTCCCGTCCATGTCACAGGGGAACGCAGTTTGCTGACGACACTGCCTGTCGGTAGAGGGACTTAAATCAGAGTGAAGTTCAATAAACCGTTGACAAAACAACAACCTACGAAGAACACCAGAGCAAAGCAGCTCGAAGCAGTCATGGGCACGTTACCAGTAAAATGTAACAGTTTTAGAGTTACAGTTACCTAGGGTAACTGTAACTATGTTACAGTTACAGTTACCGATTTCAAAAAGTAACGTGTTACAGTTACAGTTACTGCAAAAATAGTAACGCCGTTACTTTCTCGTTATACAGTACACTAATTGTACTCAAGGAATAACAAACCAAAACAATATTATTTTATTTGTTACACTGTAGTGAGAAGAAAGGTAAACTGAGAAATTAGAAAAATTTGAACCCGAAGGGTTTTTCTTTTTTGCGTCATTCGCCGTTTCATTATTTTAATATGCATAATTTATTTGCAATAATTGTAATAACTTAGAATAAACCGTTTTTCAAAATTGTCATCGGCCCGCGTCAGTGAACGTTTTAGTTTATTTTTCACTCTGGAACGAATGAGGACATTGTTGGTCGCATAATTACCTTATGGGATATACTCGGATCAGGCCTAAACATAGCAGGTCAAAGAGCTTCCAAAGAATAAAGGGGGAAAGGAGACAATTAGCTTCTGGTGCTTTACGAGCGTACGACGACCACCGAGGCGTCCATGTCCGAAACGCCAACTGTGGAAGTCGCGTTCGCTCGAGCGGCCCCGAAGAGAATGAATAAGTTATAGAAGCACCGGCTTTCTGCACAATATGGGGACGGCTTCCTTGAAAACTGATAGTTATGAGGAAACGGCAAACAGCTGGGTGTAAAAACAACAGCACGGACCTATCCCAGACACAGTCCAGACGGAACACTCGAAGACATCGCATCGCACGACCACCGGCATCCGAAGATGGTCCCCACGAGAGAAGAGTGAGCCAAAGTCGTTGAAAGAGACATTGTTTGCCGCCCCTACCACGGCGGGCGCCGCTTTTTTTTATCTCCCGGTTTCGTGCGGACTCGTCCGTCTTTCATTCTCGGTGGCCACCGGTTTCGTGCGGACTCGTCCGTCTTCCATTCTCGGTGGCCACACTTATTATTATTTTCTTTTGTCAGCAAGGAGTTTCGAGAAAAATACTTAAAGATGGCAATTTCTCCATGTTATATCCTTCCGCGGCAGTGGGTTCTAATTTATATAGTAAAAAAAGAAGTAACTGTTACGCTGTAAACAGTTACAGTTACCCAATAAAAACGTAACAGTGCTACAGTTACATGTTACCACTATTAAAGAGTAACGTGTTACAAGTAAAAGCTACCGGAAAAACTAACTAGTTACCGGTAACGCGTTACTAGTAACTAGTTACTGCCCAAGACTTGCTCGAAGGGACTCTCCGAGTGGGTTGATGTGGGGTAAGGTGGTTGCGCCCCCGGCGGCAGGCAAGTGAACTACATACGGAGAAAAAATTCCATTGACTCCCGGGCGATTGAAAGGCCGTAAGACGAGAAAGAAGCGCGCTCTTCCAGTCCGGCCGTGGTCCAAGTCAGCCACTGTTTATTCTCAGAAAACTCGGGCTGTTTTCCATTTCCCTAAAATTTCGGTCTAAGTTCCCGCAGGTGCAATCCGCTGTCGAGGACCCCAGCTTGGATGTCCCAAGCCGTTTTGTTGTGCTTCCCGACCCAGCTTATTGCCTGCTGTCGAAAGCTACTGTTTAAACTGAGAGCAGGGTTGATGCTATTTTTTTTTGTTCCAATGAACTGCTGCCATTGCACCCCTTTTGTTTTTGCCCTATGTATCTGATAGTGCGAATTCAATATAAAGAATCCACATAGCTAGTTGTTCCAGCCAGTAATTAGCTTTCACAGCGCTGTCAAGGATGAGCATGGGCGAAGTCTCATTAGAGCTTTTTTTTTCGTATTTGCCGGGGGTAGGGGTGGGGGGCGTGTGTAGGCAGAAACATTAACAAGCAAAAGACGGTTTCGTGTAACAACAACGACAATAAAAACAAACGAAAAAAGGAACACTGATTGGTTTTTGGGGGAGAAAACTCACAGGGGTGGGGAAGAAAGAAGGAGGCGAGAGGGGGGAGGAGAGCGGACGCATGCACCACGGTCACAGTGCTCGTGGCCTTAGTCCTCAGGAACCCAACCGAAGGTTTTATGGGCCATTAGTTTTCTACTCTTTTGTGCGCTCAAAGCAGTGCCTGGTTTCCAAGAGGTCGAGGCCTGTCGCCTTCATGTAGACAGTCGAATCCGCCCAGCTTGGCTGACCCTACAAACGAGTCCCGAAACGGGCTCTGGCTGGGCTTTTGTGCTTTCCGTGAATTATTTCCTTTCCCACGCCAGCACCTCACCCGAGTCTTGTGTTGGCATGCTAAAAGCGAGAAGGCCATTGCATATCCCTCTTCCACTCTTTTCTCTTTTGATGGGACGGAAGAATTGTAACGAGTAATTTCAGTAATTCGATACTATAGAAGTAATGAGATTACATTACAAAGTACATTTTCGAAAAAAGTAGCGAATTAGTTACTAAATTACAAGAAAAGTAATAATTAAAGTAATCCCGTTGCTTGTAACGAATTAATTCTGAGTCTGGATGCACTACAATCGGGTGCGCCGCGCCGACTCCTCCCGCTCCCGCAGGCTCGTTGATACACCTGCCTGTGTGCTCCCGCAGGCGGTCGTTGATACAGCTGCCAGTCTGGCCTATGCATTCTCCGCCGCAGGTGAACGGGATGGAGTAGACCCTCTTTTTTACATGGGACGAGCTGATGCCCGCGCATCTTAGAGCAGGTCTTATTTATTGGAGTGCAATTAACCATTTTGTTAACTGAGTTTGAATTTGCAGCTGAACGCCAACCCTCCTGCGAATCTGGACGCGAGCGCTTTTAGCAAACGCGCTGTGTTGTATGTATAAAAATGACGGCCAGCTTTTTCTTCCTTTGTCTGGGTGCCGGTGTCGGAGTAGGAGGGGCGAAAATTATGCCTCTTGAGCGAGTTGTCCAGCAGGTCATCGGGAAAGCCGGCCTTTCCAAGCTCCGCGTCTGCAGCCGGACACTATTCTCCGCGTAACGGGGGCAGGATCTAGAACGCGCTGACGTCATAAGGGACTTGACAAGCCCTGGTTTAATTAATGGTCTTAAAGTGAGCGCTAGCGAAGTGCAGAACTGGCTTCTTCGTCCTTTGCTAAACTCCCAGCAGATTCCCCAGGGATGGATCGCCAAGCGAAGGGTTAAGAATTGGAGAGTTCCGTCGGAGGGGTCCTCCCTTTTAAAGACGAGGCCTGCGGGGCCCGACGAGAAGACCTCCAGGATAGTCTCAGGGTCTGTATGCTTTCATGCATGATTAGGTAGTCATCTACATAACGGTACGGCCAGCAGCCCGGCGCGGAATCTTTCAGTCGCTCCTGATTGCCCGATCTACGTACGTGAGAAATAAATTGAGCATAGTTGTAAACTAGAGAATGGGGGGGATACGGACAAAAGACAAAACAGAACAAAAAAAGACAAAGTCTCAAGCGAAAAGAAAAATTGGCTTGCTTTGTATGTTGATACAGCCTTGAGCTGAGACGGGTTAGCTCTATGGTGCGTACATGCTTTTCGCTCCGCTTTAGGTGGCGCAAATTCTTGTTACCCTTTCCCAGATACTCTCTACCGCCAATTTTTCCACTTATATTTCGCTAAACGTAAACAACGTTGAGTTTCTGTAGTCTCGAAAGACGGCAACACTGTGATACTACTTAATTCTGTTTCCGTTCACGAGAGGAGTCGGAGGCTCAGCAGGATGGCTGTCGTGGTGGCTGTCGCTCTCTTTATTCGGGTGTTTCATATTTGCAGTTGCGAGCAGGAAGTGTGCGTTGCTTTTAACGAAACGCGAGTTCCCGCGACAAAAGGAAACGCATCAGACCGGTATCGCATGCCAGAGCCTCGCCGTTGGAACGAGAGTGGTGGGCGCTCCCTAGCCCTAACGAGGATTAGCGGCGTAGTGCGAGCGCACGAAAGGAGTGTTACAAAATGGTCGACGAAAACAGCGCAGGTTTCATGGTGACGAGGTAGGCAACACTGGTTTGTCAGCAACAGGTATCACAAACGTTGCCGCCACCCTAAACAGCGGAGCGGCGGAAACATGTAGGCACCCTAGTAGCCCACTCGGCCACTTCCTCAGCTAAAAACTTATTTCACAGGACAAACTTATATGTCACTCGCTACCCTTTGTCCCCCTCTTTTTTCTTCATTTTCCCAAAAGCCCTAACCCCTTCCTTCTTCCTTTTCCTAGGCCCCGCACATTCCAGCCAACGATAAGCTCAGACGGCGTCAGCTCAAAGTTGCCGAACGGTCCCCTGTATACACCGCGAAATCACGAGGTTCCCCCGGTTCTCCCAAATCAGTTGCAAAGCCGCCGACAGATCCCCAGTCATGATGGAAGCATGGCGGAAAGAGATTGCTGGAAATAGAAGTCTATAATGCATTGCATTGGTGCGAAAAAGTATTACGTATTTTGTCTTACTTCCGTGCCAAAATAAAAACAGCGTTTAGAAAACCGAACACTGTGCGTTTAGAGGAGCGACCAAAGGACATAAAAACCGGGACGATATGAACGATACGAGGCGCCTTGCGTCACTGAGCTTGTCATGGTTTCTTGTTTTTCCGGAGCCTTTCAAAAGTGGATGAAAAATTGTGGACTGACTGACCCGACTTAAACAATAGAGCAGTTCAGTCTCCTTACGACAGGCTCTTTTCAAGTGTCTTGCATAGTTCAGCTTGTACTGGTCCGTTTTTATTTTCGGCTCCTTTCAAAAAGTGAGCTATATGCCACTGGACAAACCTACCACATCATAAAGTAAAGATGCCCGCGTTATTTGAGGCCTATAGAAAAGCGGACCGAATGGGAGGGGCCGAAATCTTTTTTCGAGAAACACACAATCTTCTCTACAATTCTGTTTAACAATTTGATATGAAGGTATACTTGAACGCCGGCAATATTCGTTTAGGAATAAAGCG
>JABSTQ010006381.1:0-32784 GCA_013358835.2 Ixodes persulcatus | reverse complement strand
CAGTCCATAGAAGCTTTGTCAGCTAGGATTTGAATGTTGCGAGGACAATGACGGTTGCGTTATCTCCTATATTTTTTTGCCAGAAGTTGTACGACCAACCGCCAGGATTGCAACATCCGACAGCATGACATGCCGGCTCCTGTGGTGTCATTTAGTTTTGTCGCTTAGAGACCACTTTTGGTACATGGGTGGTATAGAACGCTAAACACACCAGTTGGAGGCACATTCCAGACACCATACCGTAGCGTCTGCTGCTGAGATGTTCCTATTGCAGTTATAATTTCCGATTCTGTTTCTTTTGTTCTTCAGTGGGAGCTCATGAAGGTGGCACTGTGTACAGAGGGGCAGAGTGGCTGACAGTGAGCTGCCCAAGCAAGCTGCTGGCTCTTGTGACCGTCTCCGAAAGCCTGTGGATGGGCTAAATCACAGACGTGCCTGGACATTTATAAATGGTAAGCACAATCTACACTACCTTTGAATTATGCCTTGGTCTAACAACTGTATCTTGCATGACGTGTTTGGCTGCTAGAATTGAACTGGATAGTGTGTAAGCGGCACATGTCATCAAGTAGGCACACGCTGGGACGCTTATGCCAAACTCGGCTTCCCAGTCCATGAGCCACCAAAGACCCAGCCAAGAGATCCCGAGTCACCCTGATTTCATGTTTCATATGTATATGATGTTTTACTGTAAGAGTTATTCATACTGTTTGGCATTCTAAACTTTCCCATCACAAAGGATACATTTTTGTGGTGCCATCAGTGTTGGTTTTCAAAGGTACTGTAATCTGGGCCTTGTTCTGTTAGCTGCCATGAGAACTGTGAATCGCTTGCCAGGGATGTTTTTGCCATTGCAGGCAAATTTTCTAGGCAAGTCATTTAACTGTTTCTGGCTTCATACTTGACTTCACTTTGTCGTTGAGCCATTGACTTCCTCTTTCGACGCTGGCACTGCCACCACAATAGTCCCATCACATACACTGGCACTACAGCCCGTTACAAAATGCACAGCCGTTTGCATACATCTATCCATCCCTTAGATGGTCTGTTTTCCTATGCCATGGTGGCCCTTAAGGTAATGTAGCTATCCACTTGCAGTGAAGTTTTTCACATCAAGTTAGAAGGAATCTTTTACATTCTTTTAAAAGATCCTTCACTTCATGAGTAAAAGGAGTTTTTCACATTCCTTTAGAAGATTGATCCTAATATAGGAATGTTGCTTGCCCCGACATCTCTAAACCCTCTCTGTAGTGGTTTCTCAATGTCTTAATATGCCGTACATCGGAACATGTTCTGCCGTGCTTTTATGTCACACCGTTTCTTGAGTAGCTTACCCAAAATGCTTTGAAAGGTCTTGTGGGCTCCAGTGACACAAGACTTCTAGTCTCCTTCTCCACATGCCTTTTTATTTCAAGTTTAGTTGCAAATGTCAACTTTGCCCTCTAGACATTCACAGCCATGACAACTGTCACAGAATTCAACGGTTTTTGTTCTTTTTTTTGCTGGTTTCAGTTTTGAGTAAAATACGCGAGCGCCGAAAGCACAAGCTCGGAGGAAGGGAACAAAAGAAAGTAGGTGGAACCCGCGCGCGGTGTGGTTGTGGTGGAACGCGAAGCAAGGCATCGGCGCAATGGCTGGTGGAACGGCGAGCAAGGCTTCGGGGGTTTGGGTGGTCGAATCTCGAGCAAGGCTTCTTCAAGATTGTTGGTGGGCCCCAAGCAAGTCTTCGACAATGTGCTTGTGCTTGTGAGTGAGCGCTGTTTGGCACTGTAAGCACCCAAGCCACCACCGACATCTTGGGATCATGATTGGACTCTCCTTCAAACTTTATGGCATCTTTGATTTGGCTTCTGTTCCTGTTGTTATGCTTTCGAAGCTTTTGTGTCTTTCTTGCCGTGGTTACGAAGAGTGGAACGCTTGCAAGATATGTTCTTTCCTTTATTCTTTTTTTACGACTGTGTGTGCGTCTTGTGTACCTTTTCTTTACTTTTGAATTTCATTACTATTAAATAGTGTTCCGTAACGCCAGACATGACTCACTCAATTCCTACCGCCTCTCAGGAAGTCCATCGCCTGGGTGTGGCCCCAGCACCTGGACAGCGGTCCAATAGACCCTTTGCAAAACATACAGCGCCACGACGGCAGGGAATTTTGGGAACCCTCGGTAAAGATCACGTGCTTCCCCGTTGCGCCTCCGCGACTGCGCACGCGTCCCGGCAGCTACCGCCAGCAGCCGTTGCAGACATCCGCCATCCCGCCCATCCGCCAAGTCGTACGTCGTTGGCGGCGTACCGTATCTGTGGCAGCGTAAAGGCACCGCGACAGGTTAACTTATTTAAATGTTATTTGTCGTAACTTACCTTCACGTATTGAAGTGTCACCGAATCCGTTTAATTTGCACCGGAATCGTGGCAGGTTTCGACCAGGTTTGACAAAGCGTTGGTGCAGCAGATGACAGAGCCGGTACAAAGGAGAGGGACGAGGAAGGGGCAGCCGTCGTCTCGTCGCTCGCCTGACTCGGCCGCTCCAAAAGTCGTTGCCGTGGTAACCTGCGCCTGCTCGCGTATGCCACGTCGTCACGTGGTAGCGGGAGGAGGGGCGTACCGAGGACTCCCATTATTGGTCGTGCAGCGCGCGCGGACTTTTGGGTTTTTCGCGAAGGGTCTATTCAAATTACAAGTTTGTTTCTTTATGGGATCTTTTCCAACCTAACCTGTGACAAACTTGTGACAAATTCGAGTCCTGTCGTGGATACCAGTTTGTCACAGGTTCGGTTGGAAAAGATGCCATAAACAAACAAACTTGTAATTTGAATTGTACCGCTGTCCAGGTGCTAGGGCCACACCTAGGCGATCGACTTCCTTAGAGGCTGTAGGAATTGAGAGTGAGTCGTGCCTGGAGTTACGGAACACTATTTATTAGTAATGAAATTCAAAAGTAAAGAAAAGGTGCACAGGACGCATACACAGTCGTAAAAAAAAGTAATAAAGGAAAAGAACATACCTTGCAAGCGTTCCGCTCTTCGTAACCGTGGCAAGAAAGTCACAAAAGCTTCGAAAGCGTAACAAAGGGAACAGAAGCCAAATCAAAGACTCCATACAGTTCGGAGGAGGAAAGTCCAATCATGGTCCCAAGATGTCGGTGGTGGTCCGGTTCCTTACGCCGCCAGTCGGAGCCGAGAAGTCGTGGTGGCTTGGGTGCTTATACTGCCGAACAGCGCTCACTCACAAGCACACGCATATCGTCGAAGCTTGCTCAGGGCCCACCAACCATCTTAACGAAGCCTTCTTCGGGGTTCGACTACCGACACCACTGAAGCCTTGCTCGTTATTCCACCAGCCATAACGCCGACGCCTAGCTTCGCGCAGCTTCCACCTTCTTTCTTTTTTTCTTTTTCTTCCCTTCCGAGCTCGTGTTTTCGGTGCTCACGCATCTTACTCAAAACGGAAACCAACTAAGAAGAACAAAACTCGTTGAATTCTGTGACAACATGTAGGCCTATTTGATGGTTGATTCTAATGTCAAATATCGATGATTGTTCACATTGGATATCATTTGCCTGTGGTGTGTTCTGCAGCCACAAACATCTGCCATGCCACCACTACGCGTTGGTGTTTGGTGGAGAAGCCTGCTACGTGGCTTCAGAGCATGCACTTATTAATTTCAACACTAGGGAATTTGATAGTGATGTCTCATGAAAACGGACACCTCCGTTCCTACCCAAAAGCGTCCATAATGTGAGCTGTGCATAACAACAGAACAAAATGCAGGTATTTACCTGGTTGGTTCCCGAAAATAGTTTCTAGATAGCAGTGTATCCACATTATTGAGACATGACTGTTTACCCACCCTGCCCGAGTCCTACTAGAGTGACAAAGAGAAACACCTGACACCGATGTGCCTCAAGACTGGATAATACGCCAAAAAACACGGACGAAATGAAGGAAGATCTGCTGAAAGGAAGTCACACATGCTGTCAGAACACTGTAAACCTGATTCGCATTATGTGATTTTACTTGCGATTTTGCTGTTGCGACGTCACTCGTGCAGCGAAATAAAAGCATAGGGGAAGCTGCAGTGCCTGACGTCACAGGTGTAAATTTGCAAGCAAAATCGCGCAATGTGAAGTGTGGGCTGATGTGACATTGAACACACTCCCCCAGAAACAAGCGTCATTGGCTCTGCAGACCGTTAAATTCTTTGTGAGATAATAGTAATGAGGGTGCACTCACATGAGTTGTTATTCTAGGATTTTATCAAGAAGGCATTGTGAATTTTGCTCTTTGTTTTTGTCTTGTAGCAGCCCATGAGACTAGTCTTTGTCTAAGTTGGACTTGCTCTCACAATGGTCATAGTGAACTGCTAGGCGACCTTCTGGATAAAATACCAGGGTAACAACTCTTGTCTGAGTGCACCCTTAGTGTTATTGTCTGACAGAATTTCACTCTATGTAGGACCAGTGGTGCTGGTTTCTGAGAGAGTGCATTTTGACCTTACAGTGTTCTGCTAGCAGGTGTCAGTTTTTATTTGTATATATATTTTTCTAACTAAACCATTCAGTTGAAAATTATGCCGTGTCCTGTCCAGGTTTTTCTTCGTTTTGTCTGTATTTTTGGCATAATATTCAGTGGTAAATAACCAACTAGCCCAACTTGCCATCTTAAGCCCCAAGACCATGCAGCATGCATGCAAAGATATCTTTTGGCAGGCTTGCAATCACTTGTGCTTACTTCATGAGCCCCAAAAAATGGCAAGCCTGCCAAAGGTATCTTCATGTGCATACTGAATATATTTAAGTCATGTCAGGGTCAGTTGTTTCTGTTGGTCGCTCTAGTAGGACTCCTGCATTATAAATCTGATCCCATTTTACATTGAAAGTTTATAATACATTTTCACAAGAATATGGCTTGCATTCATTGTATTTATTGATTCAATATAATCAAATCAGACTGAATGTTTTTTTGATCTGATTTTTAGTGTCGTTTTAATTACTAGGGAATTTGGTTTTGTGGGTCAACTTCCACTGACAGCTTCAGGGCTGTCAGTGGAAGTTGACAGCACTTTATATTGCAACCTTACAGGTAGGTAACATAAATATCAAAAAGTACTTCTATGCATTTAAAGAAAACCAGATAGAAAACATTGTCTTTATAGTGAAGTTGAGCTCATGGCTTAGTTTTACTATTAAGAGAAACAAAAAAATTTTCCTTGCAGCAATTCAAAGTCTGCTTTCAAACGATGTGAGCAACCTTCCGCTGTACTGCATGTTATATGTGGTGTTCAGATTGAGGTGCTCAAACTGACTTTTATTTTGCATTTACTGACAGTAAGTAGTATTCTAGAAATGGAGGGAAATCATGCTTGTCACTGTCGAGTTCTGTAGTTCCTGCGTTATGTATTCTGCAGTATGAAAGACCCACTGGGAGTGCCTGGCCGAGGCAGTGGCTGGTGGGGGCGCTGTGCGTGCTCTGGGAGATCCGAATCTACCAAAGGGGGAACTCACTCAGTGCTCAGCTAAAGCGCAATGCACGCTTATCAGTTTTCGGGTTCATGTGGAGAGCAGTTCATTTGCATCATGTCACCGCCACTGACTCTGAAATGGCTGTCTGAGAGAAACTGGCCCGAGTCAAGACAATTATTTTCACTTTTAAAGTGCATAGTTCATGGTCCATGCCATCCTTCTAATTATTGAATCCACTCTTCAAGACATTTTATTTTTTAAATATGAGACTTGGGTGTAACATTAATATTTGTGCCTGTTTTAAAATTTTACATGTGAAACAACTAATAACAAAAAGTTATTAGCATGCTTACTTCAAGCCTCTATGACCATATCTCTGGGCGCTAAGCCGATAAAGCACACTCTTATGCTAAACCTAAACCAAAAACTGTTAGCAAGTTCAGGACGGTTGAGCCCCGAGTGAGCGTCTTTTCCTCGAGGCAGAGCAGAATCTCGTGGAGCGCACATAGTGCCCCCGACCACCGCCGTTCTTGGCCACGCGCTTTCAGTAGGTCGTTTATATTGAAGGAGACTGAACCTACCACCAAGACCTTTTGGGTAGCCTTTCTGCTGTGTTATAATTTAATTAGAAGCATGATTTGTAGTTCATGTAAAACATATTTACTAAACATGCATCACTGTTTATTCTGTTCCTTCTCCAGGTGCTGCTATCCAGCTCTACGTCACAGCCATGAAGTGGCCATGGGGCGAACCATCGACAACTGCTGTCATTAGTACTCTGATCGGTAGAGCCACCTGCTTGCTGCGAAGCCCAGTTACCAGGCAGCAGATACTCGACCAGCAACCAGCTTTTGTCGCTCTAGTGGGACTCGAGGATTATGCCCGAGTCCCACTAGAGCGACAAACAGAAACAAACGACATTGACAAGCCTCCAACCCATGCAGCATGCCCGTGATGGTACCCTTTGCAGGCGTTTATTCGTTCGGTGCTCGTGAAATAAGCATGAGTGATTGTAAGCCTGCCAAAGAAACCTCGCGTGCATGATGCTTGTGTTTAAGAATAGCCTCCTTTATTCTACGAAGCCTGTCAAATCGCGAAAGACTCAGGTTTGAGCCTTGTCGCTGTCGTTTGTTTCTGTTTGTCGCTGTAGTGGGCCTCTGGCATAAGCCAGCACCATGTACTGAACATGAAATAAGAAACCACTGTATCAAACTTGATTTGATTTTGCAGCTTCATTTGCATGCCGACCACACAATGAATACAGCAGCTCGCACATGTTTTCAACTTTCATTCTATTGTTCAAGTATTCTGAGAAAATTACTGAGCAGCATTATTAATCTTGAGGCACTAAATCCGGAACAAAGTAGCGATCAGTTTTTTTCTGCGCACAGCACCAAAAATTGGAGATGTTCGGCTATATGCCACAAAAACATCCTTTGAATGGCAACAGAGGCTTCTTCCTTGGGAGAAGCCTGTAAATTCCCCGTATAGCCAAGATTGAATGACCAGAAAACTCCCATCCTGGCCCACACTGGATTTACACCGTTTTGCCAAGCTTGACTGACCACTGAACTGCCAGCATGGCCCAGGATGCGTTTAGACTGTTTTGCCAAGCTCGGCTGACCACTAAACTGCCAGCCTGGCCCAGGCTGGTTTTAGACCGTATAGCCAAGCTTGGCTGTACAAGGAACCCCCACTGAACTGCCGGGCCGGCTAGCCACACTGGGGCTGCCTAGCGCCATGGGGCAAAACAATCTAGGCCCAGTCAAACTTCCCCGGCTGCCCAGTCTGGCTCAAGCTTGAGCCGGTCATAATGTGCTGCTTGGGTACGTGGTCACGTATAGACCCTTTTCATGGCAAACGCCACCAGGCGGTACTCCAGTCTTTGACGTCCCAGAGAACTTCCGGTTCATAAAAAGAATGAACAAAGCCCACCTTAATACCGCTGCTTGAAATTTCGATGAAACGTTTAACCACCAATTCTCAAGGTGAACGCCAGGAGAACGAAGAACCACGAGATCTGTTAAACATTTTCGAATATCCTTGTAAACCAAATTCTCTCCTTTAAGACGTTAAATTGTCCAGCCGAGGGCCCTCGTTAAATCTCCAACTTTGATGTACGTGTAGCGTTTATGCTTTCTAGCACTGGTGAAATAAGCAGGCTCGACAGGCTCGCAAGCACGAAACGACCGGAAGTCGCTTGGGACGCAGGAGGCAGCTCATGTTTGTAAACAGCAAAAGGGTCTATAGTGTCATGGCCGGTGAACGTGAGCTGTCATCTTGGAGCCTCGTTAAAGGCAGGCTTGTGCGGTACTCACTACAAGCACTCAAATTACTTGTGATGATAACGTTTTGGAGTAATTTTGTAATTATTTGAATACATATATTAGGAAGCAATCGCAAGAGTAAATGCAAAGGTGCACCTTTGCATTTAATTGCAATATAATCATAACCTTAAATTGCAAGCTTCACCCTTGTTGGTGCTAGACTGGTGGCAGCTGATGAAACCCGTTTGATGTACTGGTGTCTAACCCCTGGTTAGCTTAGTTGGTAGAGCGCTCCACTGGAATTGGAAAGGTCCCGGGTTCGATACCCGGACCAGGCAAATTTTTTTCGGTCGCGCACCAGTCACCTAGCTGTGTTTGGAGATTTGTGTTCGTCCTTTGTTCCTCTTGTTCCCCTTCTCCAGGGATTATTTTCGTCATTCATGTCCAGCTCGCTTGCACCTTTGCATTTAATTGCATTATAATCATAACCTTAAATTGCAATCTTCTCCCTTGTTGGTTAGATCGGTGGCAGCTGATAAAACCCATTTGCTCTACTGACGTCTAGCCCCTGGTTAGCTCAGTTGGTAGCGCGCTCCATTGGAAATGGAGAGGTCCCGGGTTCGATACCCGGACCAGGCGGATTTTTTCGGTCGCGCACCAGTCACCTAGCTGTGTTTGGAGATTTGTGTTTGTCCTTTGTCCCTCATGTTCCCCTTCCCCAGGGATTATTTCCGTCATTCATGTCCAGCTCGCTTGCATCTTTGCATTTAATTGCATTATAACCATATTTCATAGCGGGTGAGCAGTAGCATATGTAGTTTCCAAATGTCAACAAAAATTACAGGCCAGAGAGATGAGCTCGTAAACCTTCACAATATCGAAACAGAGAAACACTGAAAGTTTTTACTTCTTAGGTCAAGAACCAGGCGAGGAGCAGAAGGTGAAAAGGAATTTCAAGGCACAGGGTCCTTGGGGTTACAACCGCTGCGAAGTCACCTAAGCAGTGTGGAAGTTGTTAGCTGTGCTGGGGCTCACGTTTCGTAATTACGCACTGTGCCTGTCGTCTGGCACCCGTCACTATCTCGAGGTCGTAAGAAATATATTGGCCGGTTAGCACTGAGAATCAGTCAAGCAGCACCAAAAGAGGACCTGGAAGGGTACATGAGCTGATCCAGTTTTGACGGCAGGGAAGCCCGAGCCAAGCTGGGCTTTGAGTGAAGCCTCAGCAGGATGCACGAAGGGGGACCAGAGAGGACTGTTGAGTAGCAGGGACCAAGTCTTTCCTCCAAATGGGCTTCAATCTCTTTCTATGGTCCCGGGTGTTGCTTCGGGCATCCTGAAATGACAGCCCCGTCACGTTCTTGCTCACAGGTACCACGACAAGCTTCAGAAACAACACCAAGAATGCAAGAACGCACGAGAGGCTTATTCTCGACGTAAACGTCGTTCACCTTTTTCTGTCTTGTATGAGGAAGCGACGCACACGTGGTGATAGCTGGCAACCGGTGATTGGACAGGCATTATCACTATACAGGGGGCTATGGACAAGCCCTCGTAGCCCTACAATCATCAACAGCAAGCAGAGAAAGAATACATACAAAAACAAACCTACCCACTAGAACAAATAAGTTTTAAAAAGTTAGAAAAACGCACAAACGCAACACAGCATCGTCTATTTTCCAAACTCATGTATAAAAATAGATAAATGTAGAACCTTTGGTATTTAGATATTATGTCGCCTAGATTAACGCTATTGATACATATGGTATTTTATATATGTGGTAAAGTAAAATTGAATAGTTGAAAGACATACTTTGTTCGCTGAGCGACCATCATTTCTCTGTGTTAGGGGTAGGGTATGCTGGTGATTTTACCCTCAGCGATGGGAGGCTTTACAAAAATACTTAGACCCATTTTTTTGCGCTTACTAATACTAATACTAATAGAAATACAAATAATCTTACGATTTTTTTGCAGTGAGTACGCACTCTCGATTCCAAGGCCCTTCACGGTCCGCTACAACCCGTACACCCAGAACGTCGAGATCGTGGACACCAACATCCAGGTTCAAAACTTGGCCTGCGACATTCAGTGTGAGTGCATCGATGGCCCTCGGCTACGAAATTCACTTCCTTGTATACGAAGAGAAGTTGAGGGAGAGGAGAAAATGAGGGCGCGAGGTGGCGTCAGAACACCAAGCTCTGATTAGAAGATTAGTGGGTAAACGCAAGGCTAGCTCCCTTCGTGTCTGTCCACTCTCTCCCTCCAATCAGAGTAAACAAGAGTGTCGTCTGATCCTCGCACAAGGTTTCGCGTTCGAACGCCAGACGCCGGCATTCGGCGTTCGAACGCGTTCGAGCATGAGTAGAGACAAAGAAAGCTAGTCTTCGTGTCTACCCTCTATCCTTCCAATCAGAGCACGGCCTTCTGACGTCACCGTGCGCTCTCATCTTCCTTTGTTTTCCCCAGTTACTCTCCGTATAGCAGAAAAACCACTTTGTCTGTGGCCGACCACAAAGAAGCGCTGCAGATCCCTGTGTCTCCCAGAGCCACCAGACGATACGCCAAACAGCGCGATTATGATCTAGAAACAAATCCAGTTGCCGTATTTCTTCTAATAAGAGCTGTGATAGGCTGAACGCAGTGATCCACACCATAGTCCGAGAGTACAATCACCTCGGGGCGGGGCTTATTGTGTTCGCGCTTCTTGCCTCCTGATTGGTTCTCCGTTGTTCTTATATCTGCTAATGCCGCAGTCTGATTGGCTCTGGGGCGATAATGAGATGCTCGACACTCGCCACGTCCTGCGTTTTGTAACATGTCGGTGAGTATAAACGTGTAGACCGACAATAAAACGCGAACAACGTTCAACGTCAAATCTGCTTACTAATCATAATGCCGAAAACGTTTGAACCTCTCTAGCAATCAGACTTGTACGATACTCATTACAAACATGATACAAAATACTTGTAATTTCGGTTACTTTTTGGAGTAATTCTATAATAATTTGGATGCATTTATTAGGAAGTAATCGCGAGAGTAATCTGACTACTTTTGGAAGACCTAAAATTACTTGTAACGCTTCCTATTCTTTTACTCCCCTTTCCAATGGCGTCCTTTGTTTCTATAAATTTCCTACCACGAAATACCAGAACTACGTCTTCAAGAGGAGGATATGGGGTACCAAAATTTTTAGATGAAGATAAGCCGTATATAGTTTAACGATTATAATATAATAATGGACAGTACGATCGAAAGACTCGTTTTCAAACCGGGTGAAAAAATACGTCGTTTTAAAAATCTGAAGGGATTAAAAAAGTAACTGTTACTTTCTCAGGTAAAGACCAGCTACCAATCAAGTAATCTAATTGAATGCTTTTTTACCAAGACTGATTCTAATTGTAGTCGATTACATTCCTCGAGTAATGTGAAAAAGACTACTAAAACAACTAAACACACGAAAGAAAAAAAACTAAATTACCATGTTTAGAGTTTTACCGTCCATCACATTCACTTTTATATACTTACTACCCGTGTTTCGAGTGCACCTATCATGCAAGAGTTATGAAATTGTCGCGTTCATGGCCGAGAAGGAACGCTACTCCATACTTCTAAAAGCTTTGCGTTTCTCTTACCCCAAATTTTCGACGTTCGAATGTTCGAGGTACCGAATGTAAGAGATAAGGAGGCCAACATGGCCTGGCCGAGTCAGTCTCACTCTATCTCGAACAATCTAGACCGAATGTTTGAGATACCGAGGATAATAGAGGAGGAGGCCAGCGTGGCCTCTCCGAGTCAGAGACTCCCAGGCACCATCGCGCTAACCAGCTGTCACGCCGAAACTCGACGCTCGGTTCTGCCGCCTTCGACGCTCATTTCTGCTTTCTTGACGCTCGTTCTTTCTTTTGTTTGTTGCAAAAATACGCCGATTTATCCCGTATTTTTAATTTTACGCTTCTCGATCCGTTGCCATACGCGACACTATGTTTGCCCGCTCAATTCACGATACATAAAGTTCTTTTTTTTAGCACAATCATTAGTTAATATTACGGCTTCCAGGATCAACCAATTTGCATATCTTTTGTCATCTTTCGCGCAGATTCAGCAGATTCCACTTGCGCGTTTTGCTCCTCTGACCCTTGCACCAGCTGCAAGCTCATTTGCTTTTCGCGTCTCTTTACAGCTGACATGACTTTGCTGACCGATGCCCTCAAGAAGATCTAGGATTCTCCAAGATATCTCGAGCTCGTTTGATGCAGTGTGATGTATATATACGTTATATGTCTTCTACCTCCAATTCAAATCAGTCCGGCCATACCACGACTACCACAGGAGAAGAAATTCCAACCCTCGAACTTTGTACCTATGGTTTCAATAAAAAAAAAATATCAATGTGTGGAGTGCTCCGTTGTCTGCTAGCTCCACTCACGCATTCCCTCCTCCCCCCCCCCCCTAAAGAAAATAGTAAGAGAAGCAAAGCGTGGGACGTCAGCAAAGGTATTTCCAGATCTACAGCTGCCCCCCCCCCCCCCCAAATAAAAAAAACCAAAAAAACTTATGTTTTTTCTTTTCTTTTGAAGTTACGCGTTGCCGAGCGCTTTACCTCCCCCCAAATGTAGTGCTAGCGCTTCAAACCTCATGCCAAAGTCTCAGCACTAACAGTTACCTTATTTAAAAGTTATAAGTGATTTTCTTAAACTTCCAATGGGAAAATAATGCCCATTTTCTCCCATTTTTGGGAACTTGCGCCATAGAGCTTAATGTATTTGAGAGCTCCGTCGGCCGCCATGTTCCCATTAAACATTTTCGGAAAACCGCGTGTGACTTTTGAATAAAATTACATTTACGGCTGGAACCTTGGAATCTGGGTCGGACCGCTAGCGCTACATTTGGGCGGAGGATGAGCGCTCTGCGATGCGTATGGACTTCCGTCACATCTCTAATTCTATACGCATTATAGAATTCTATACGCATCGCTCTGCGATGTTATGGAAACGAAGCGAATGACCAAAATTCGTCATTCGCTGAGACTTTTGTATTGCGTGCCGTTATTGGCTGTCTTCGTGTTATGCGGGAAAGTGAACTTGCAAACGATATTTTTAGGGTACGTTTTAGAGGCTTTGATGACCAAACCAGTGCCGCCTAAAAAACACCCCCCCCCCCCCAAAAAAAAAAAAAAAAAACAAGAAAAAAAAAGTCATTACTATACTTCGTTAATCCTTAAAGGGACCATGAAACGATTTTCAAAACGAACTTCATCCACTGCACGTCGTAAAACGTGGGAAAAGAAACCCAAAAACACAAATATAGAGAGCCCAAAAAAATTCTTCGCTATAGAACTTTTAAAAGAAAATCGGACTCTTTTACACCTTCTTTCCTTCGAAAGCTCTCTGCCTTTTCACTGCGATGCATCCGCGGAACCGCAGCACCTCAGCCAAATCCACGTCGCCTATTGAGTAAGAGCCTACCTCACCAGCACCGCGATCATAAACAATAAATAGCCGCGAATGTTTCCTAAAGGTTTTGTTAAAAATTATTCAGATCCACATTTTGTAGCATAATTAGAGATGTGACGAAAATCACCCAATTTGATAATACTCGGAGCCAAGCGCCATCTATCGTGTGGTAAACGAAGCAAGAGAAAGACCCGACTGCGCCTGCGCAGTCAACCCACGAACGTCGTCTGCTGAACGGGTTTGCTCCTGGTCGCGCTTTCTCCGCAGAGCAGACTTTCGTTTTCTGGCTGCTCAAGTAGTGTTTACACTGTTTGTGATCGATCGCTCGGTTGCTATGCCCAAAGGCTGCAGTGTACCGAAGTGCCCGAATTACAGTTTTTACAGCGATGAGAGGCGCCGATTCAGAAAATATGTCGGTGGCATCAGCGCCATTAGCGCAGTAAAACCTACTGGCACACCGCCAACTCGCCGCCGCTAACGCTCCCATTCTCCTACTGCCAAGAAAAAATTTCCGGTTCCGATGTCGGCGGACGTCACGACCGTCAAAATTACGCTGCAGCTTGTTTTGCGGTGAGTTGGAGAGGAAAAAAATGTTGATATTTCAATAATTTTTTGGTGTAGAAGTTAATAAACCCAAACGAAAACGGATGCATATTTGGCATTCAGTGAACATTGAAGGTTTATTGTAAAATTTGGCAAAAGTAAAAAGGCCATTTCATGGTCCCTTCAAGGTGCAACCCCACCGTGAATGCCGTTTTGGTTCTTTTTGACGGTTTATAACTTTTTTTCTATGTATTTTACAGTCATAACGTCAATGCAAAATTAAAGAACTATTTTTAAACTATACCTTAATGTCTCGATACTACATTCATTCTTAGTTTACTATTTACCTTTTAATAAATCACAGTTTTTGTCATTTAAATTTTGGTTCTCGAATTATAACGTCCTAATGACCACAATAATTTACGTGAACGGTCTGTTGGATATAGAAAATTTAAAAAAGTAAGCAATGAACTGTACAAAGAATGTACATTTCTAAATACAAACATGAAGTTCAAAATAGTGTTATTTGATAGTTCTATAACAACGGAATCACGTCAACTAACGAAAATGACGAGACATTAAATTACGAAGCATCTTTTGGTAATACATTTTCTATAAATTCTATAAACTGCATGTCCATAGATTTCACGTGAAGTCCAGTATTCAATCACAAGCTTTTCCCATTCAGTTACGCCAAGTTGCAGTTTTCGAATATCAAATACAGATGGCGACATGTCCAAGAATAGCTTGATTTGCATTTGTCGTCATGTGCCGCTTGGAACGCCACATTAGAGACAGCAATGTAGCCAGATGTATGGGTGTCAGATGCCTGGATGCACACAATGAGCGAGCAAGAGGTGTAAAAAAAAAAAACAAGCGCGAGGCTGCGAGTGGACCGCAGCTGCTTTTGCTCGCGTTTCACTGTGTATTGCTATGCCCAAATAAAATTAAGGCTGTGAAAGAGAGTCCGGCAGTTGCACTTCCACAATGTTTACAAATTGTTTTTTTTTTCTTTTTTATATAAATTGCAGAAATTATTTTTGAAATCGCACTATCGCTTGTTAGAATGGTGCGGCTACATTTAGTTACATAATCGCCCCGGTGGCTCTTAACCGAAAATATTATATAGAAAAGTATCGGTGTCTCTGAGGCAAAGTGCTCGCCTACGGGTTCCCATTTGGTGGTTTTTAATCCCGTCCGACGTGTCCGGAATCTGACGGAAGCCTATTACTGAGAAGGCACCAAGCAATCGAGATTTCGGTTGCACGACCAAAGCTCTCCACTTGGTCAAGAAATTAACCCGCTGTTTTGCTGCTGGGGCGTACCGGATGCTTCGTTGGTTTCACCTAGAACCACTAAATGAGCTACTCTTAGAGCGTCCGCACTCTGTTCCCCGATATTATTGTGGGCGCCGCCATCTTGGTGCTTGTGCAGAGCAGACGCAGCTGCCGATCGTCATGATTCAAAAATGCAACTTCCTCAGCATTGGATTCGGTGTTAGGAAGCTCACGTAATATAGCTTTGCTCTGTCGCGTACTGTTTAAAAGATTTGTGGCAAACGGAAAAGCGTTTCCTGTTATTTCAGATAAAGCTTCAGATAACTGGCAACCATGATTTTAAGCCCGAAGATGGGCAAGTCTCGTTACTCTGAAGCATAAGTTATTTAGTGGTACTAGTTTCATCTTAAGATCTGAATGTCGACTTCGCTTCGCCTCCGATCAGGGCGCAGCTAACACTACGGGCCGATGAAGCCAATAGAGCAGCGTCAAGGTTGCACGGTCATGCAGTTCGTTCTTTTTTTTGTGTTTGTGCGACCATCGGCTAAACCAAATGTGTAGTGAAAACGCCGTGACATTGCGGCTTTAGTATGTGCGTTTGTATATGTGTTTGTGTGTACGTGCGTGCGTGCGTGCGTGCGTGCGTGCGTGCGTGTCTGTGTGCCTGTGTGCGTGCGTGCGTGTGTGTGTCGGCCTTTTCTTTCTTGGCAGCGGCGGCAGCGAAAGGTTGCAGGAGACTCATCCCGTACTACTGTTTACAGGTTGGAAAGAAATCATTTTATCGCATATACGTTATTGTCTTGTTTCCCTGACGCTGCTGCAACTTAGCGCTTTTTCTCCTCTGTTTGTTTGTCTGCTAAGTTGTACAATGAGAGCAGACTTCGCTAAATTCTGTGAAGATATTAAAAAAGAGTAAAGGCAAGAACTAAGAGACTTCCGTAGTGCTTTCCGGAGAGAAATGCAAACAGAGCTCAGAGAGATAAAGGCCAGTCTTGAAAGTTTCAACAAATATTTCGAAGAAAAAAAGGCTGAGATGAAAAAAAAAAAACATGCTGGTTTTGAGAACGAAAACGTCCATCTTCACGAGGAATGTGCAACTTAAAAAAAAAACAAAAAAACAAGCGGAACAAAGTAAGCGTCGGCTTGAGCTCTGCGAGCAATACTCTTGGAACCACAATATAGAAATCAAGAACGTTCAGCTGGTGTTAAATGAAAATCTATTGGAAGTCCTAAAGAAAATTGGCGAATTGCTTGACGAACCGGTTGCTCAGTGCGATATTGACGTTTGTCATCGCGTACCGGCAGGCAATTCATCGTCATGCCCGCTTTCATTGGGCAATTTTGTCGTCGCTCAAAAAGTGACTCCGAAATCGAGAAAGCGCGGAAAAAGCGGTTGCTTATTGCAGATTTAAGTCACGCTATACGTGCCTCAGTCTACGTCAATGAACACTTGTGTCCACAACTAAAGAAGCTGCTTGGCATGACAGTTCCAAAGACGAATGAACTCGGGTGGAATTTGCGTGGACGAGAGGCGGAAAGATATATGCGCGAAAATCAAAGCAGTCGCAAACTGGCCCTATCATTTGCATAAATCATCTAGCCAAGATGGTGTAAGAGCATTTTAGGGGCGAAGCTCCTTAGGGTCTAGCCTTGTCCATCCGTCCGGCGTCCGTGCTCACACCGATTGCCATCCCATCTGTCTTCTTAAAAAAAGAAAAAAATGTTTGCGCAGTCGACAGGATTCGAACCTGTGCGGGGAGACCCCAGTCGATTTCTAGTCCATCGCCTTAACCACTCGGTCATGTGTCATCTATCTGCCTGTCATGGATGAAACGTTGCATGTAGCCGTTCAACGTCTATACAGGAGAGGGCGCTGCGGTCAAATGCGCATATAATCGTGTTAAACGTTGCATGCATTGGCTCAACGCTTGTAGACGAGAGGGCGCTGCGGTCAAATGCTCAAATGCGTATATAACCACGTTCCATACCACACATTCTCTTTCTGACATGGACCGTTGACTTAAGCGGTGGAGATGCGTTCCCACGGCTTCTAGCGGATCCAAGCTGATCCGCTAGAAGAACCACTGGCTCTGCATTTCACCGACCATAAAGCAGTAATAATGAAGTCGAAACGCAATCCGGAACTCCGCACTACCTATAAGCAATAAAAAAAATCAGCACCATCAGCACTACCTTTGAACAATAAAATCAGTATCATCAGCACCACCAGAGCTTCGCCCCAATCAACATCATTCACCACGTGGAGATGTTGTGATTTTTTTTCTCAAGTTTTCTTTTTGGCCATGTCTGTTCGAACGCATCTCATGACAAATGAAATCGCCACCTTTTTTTAAAAATCTACCAAAGGGAAACATTTATCTTTTTACCGAGAAGCTGTTCATGACTCACAGGTCGGATTTCTGGAATTTCTTCGTGTCGTCGTCCTCACGGAAAAAAACAACAAAAAACATTCAGCGATTGAAGCGAAAAGTGCATATCACGCATACGACACACAGCGCAGCATTTGTTTTAGTAAAGCAAAAAGCATAAAACAAGCATCCGAACCGCATAATTGATGATAAGGCGCTCCTGATAACAATGCGAAGCACGTAGCGCTCACCGCATACGTTTCGCGGTAAAGATTACTGTTGGGCAAGTTGTCGCGACGACGGCAGCTTGCGACATGAGGAGTGACGTCACTAGACTTTCATGTATAAAAAGTTTTGGTACAGTGCTTTTACTTCTCTTTCGTCAATCATTTGGTATAGACCCTTTTGCTGTTTAAAAACATGAACTGCCGCTTGCGTCCCAAGCGACTTCCGGTCGTACCGTCTTTGCAAGCCTGTTGAGCTTGCTTGTATCACCAGTGATAGAAAGCATACATGCTACATGGACAACAAAGTTGGAGATTTAACGAGGCCCTCCGGCGCTACAATATTACCTCTTGGAGGAGGCAAGTTGGTTTACAAGAATACTCGAAACATTTTAACAGACCTCGCACTCCTTCGTTGTTTTGGCGTTCCCCTGGAGAATTGGTGGCTAAACGTCTCATCTACATTTCAAGCACCGGTATTAAGGTGGCCTCTGTTTTTTTTTTTTTTTTTTTATAAACCGGAAGTTATCTGTGACGTAAAAGACTGGAGCACCACCTGGTGGCGTTTGCCATAAAAAGGGTCCATAATGCAGTGGGAAATCGTTGCAGGTGATACCACAGCTTCGCTGTCCAACCACCATCCTGCAGCATGGATTGGAGCCCCAACTTTTTGTTTTCATTAAAACCTTCGTTCTGCTCGTAATAAGGTGGACGAGCTATGTGCTTTGTTTCAAAAATTTGGTTTTTCTTTCGATGTGATCATGCTCACCGAGACATGTTATCAAAACGACCAGGAGGTACGACAACTGGATCAATATAACACTTTTTTTTAAACTGTTCTTTTAAAAGGGGTGGAGGAATATTGATTTGCGTACGCGCTACTTTTGATTGTGAACTTGTGACTGATTATTCGTTTATGTGTAGTGATTGTGAAATATTGACGGTGAAGTGCGAGCAAAATATTTTTAGCGTGGTCTATAGGCCACCACGTGGAAACTTAAGGAATTTTCTATGTCATTTTGATAAGTTCCTGAATTTTGCCAATGTCAACCTGCGTAAACATTTTGTGGGTGGAGCTTTTAATATTAACGGGTTAACAGCCGTAAATGCGCAATATTCACTTGCAAGTATCCTTGAATCAAACAGTTGTACCAACGTCATTACCTCACGAACACATGTTACAGGTGTCTCCTCCACGCTTATTGATCTTTTTATCACGAATACTGATGCACGCACTACGTTTGGTGGGGTCATTGCCGTCCAGACAAGCGATCACTTGCCGTGATTCATGTTCACAAACAACACCATTGACAATTAACGCCACCATAAACACAGGCATTTTCAGAAGCAAATTCTCACACACTTGAAGTGTTTACATCCCACATTAGTGACGTAAACTGCAACCCAGTTCACAATTTCTTTTCCGCTGATGAAGCATATATGACTGCTTTTTAACACTTTTTAGTGGTATATAACAAAACCTTTCATTATAAACCAGTCCACCAAAAAAAACTGTGGGTGACTCAAGAATGTTACAAAATGATACGTAAAAAAAACAAGCTCTACCGCAAATTTCCAACTACAAGGAACACTGATGATTTTAAAAAAAATCAAGAGGTATAAAAACCAAGCTAAGAAAAACTATTTTCACTACATATTTAATGAAAAAAAAAACAATGTCAAAAGCAAACCTGACTTGGAAAATTATTAACCAACTCTTAAACCGTTAATCAGGAAACGATTCCATCACAGAAGTGCAAATTGGTGACACAACATTTCGCGGAGAAGAACTTGCTAACTCATTTCACACCTATTTCGTGAACATTACCCACAGCAATCACAACCCAGAGTCGACGTGGTACCTAGAAACCCGTCATGAAAATAGTGCGTTTTTTTCACCCAACTGACCAACACGAGGTTTTTAACACATCTAATTCGATACACAATAGTAAATGTGGGGACATCGACGATGTAAAAAAATTAAGCACGTTAAATACGTTTTGTGCGTATCGGGACCTGTATTATCCTCATATATAATTTATCTCCACAGAAACCTTTCCTCGCCGTATGCAAATCACCGAACCGTATGCAAATTGCCGCATGAAAATTGCCAAACCTTTGAAAATAACGACGACAAGCCTTCGTACTTTTCAAAGGCGGAAACAAAAATGAGCAATCAAATTACAGGCCCATTTCCATTTTACCAGTGTTTTCTAAGTGTCTTCAAAAAATTATGCATAGTAAATCATTTCTTTTTGTAATAAAAGTCTTATTCTTACACCCTCACAATACGGCTTTCGTAAGGAACGATCGACCGAACTTTCCCTACTACCACAAAACTAAATAATCTTGAAATCATTTGAAGAAAAGTGTATTACTCTAGGGGGTTTTGTGGACTTTTCCAAAGCTTTTGATTGTATTAACCGTACTACTTTATTAAAACAAATCTTCATTTCTACGGCTTCCGTGGTATGACACTCGAACTGATGGCTTCACATTTACGATTTCGTCAACAGTCTGTTATCATGAGTAATCAGTGTTTCAACACACTACATTTAATTGCTGGTGTTCCCCATGGAAGTATTTTGGGTCCATTGCATTATAATATTTACATCAATGACATCGTTAACATTAGTAACGAAGCAATCTTTGCAATTTATGCCGATGATGCTAGTTGTTGTTGTTTTTTTCTGCAGTTGACAACGAAACGCTGGCCCAACTCGCAAACCGCAGTTTGGAATCACTGTACACGTAGTATAACGTAAATTTACTGCAAATTAACACATCTAAAACTTAGGCAGTGCTTTTTAAACCCAAGAATAAATCTATCATTTTCGGCCACAATCTTTTATTTAAATTGTTCATTCTGCTAACGCTTTAGGCGTATTTTTTCAAGAAAACATGTCATGGGATTCCCACGCTGAGCCTATCATCGGTAAGATTTCTAGAGCTGTAGGTATTCTTAGCAAGTTTCGTTTCAACTTCCCAGAGACCATTAAATTTCTCATATACAACTCTCTGCTCGCTTCACATCCAAATTACTTTCATCTCCTTTGGGGAACCACAACAGTAACTAACATAAACAAATTCCATGTTCTTCAAAAAGAGGCAGTTCGGTACATCAAGTGTTGCATATGACAGCCATACAGAACCTCTTTTTAAAGAACTGCATCTCATCCCAGTTATCCACCTCTATGATCACACCTTACGTCTTGGACCCAAAACAAGCAGAAAAATGAACACTTACCTAATTGACCACATAGATGATTTAACGCGAATTTCAAATTTTCATACCTTTCGTAATACAGACACTTGTAAAATACCACGATGCAGAACAAATTACGGAACCCAGATGCTAAGGCATAACCTCCCATCTTTACTGAATAATATATTAAGAGACAACATCACCGATGAATCGCTAACACCACATATAATCGAAATTATGTTTGTGTAACATATTGAGACGTGTGTAGGCGGTAACAATGAGTCATTTTGTATATCTGTAAGTTTTATATATACGTTATATTGTTCTTTTGCAGGTAGATTGTTTTTTTTTTTTTCTTTTCTTTTCTTTTTTGTATCGTCTGTCTGCCTCTGCCGAAGAAACGGGTATGTGCATCGTCAAGCCAACATGAATTGGCTTTTTGCCCACGCCTCCGTCGACTGTGCAATTTTATAGAACGAACATCTTAAACCGCGCCCAAAAGACGACTTTCAAAAAAATTATACTGAAATCGCTTTTGTCGAAACGCTGATTCTCGACGAAATGCATTCGCATTTCGCGCAGGGGTTCCGACTCGGCGAAGGATGGGAATTCCAACCTCGCAACGGTGTGCACACTGTTGGCCTCCGTGGAGCCGGTGTGTTCCTCCGGGCGTCGGCGGTTTCGGATGCCGCCACCGCAGCTTCCCTCGATCGCCGCCCGCGATCCGCCTACTGTTGTCTTCGAAGAGCCTTTCTTTCCTCCCGGGTGGTCGGCGGTTTCGAGCAAATGGCGTCGCAGCTGCGCCTCGGTTCTACGGTTCTACGCGCAACACACCCGCGCCATACTTCCCTCCATCCTACGAGGAAGGCGAGGCAGTGGTTTCGCGCCTCGGTCACCAGGCGGCAGGACTGCGGGGGCAAAGATGCGCTCCGATAAGTAATGGAAAACCTAGAAACGCGTTCAAATTGTGGTTTTTTTTTTTTCGGAAGGTCGTAAAACGCTTTAAAAATTAGTTGATTTAGTGGTTTTCGATTATACTTAGCAAGGCTCTGTTTCTGGTTATTTCCACGAATTAAAATTAGTTAGTAAATTTTCGTCCCCTATTCAGCTAATGGGTGCGCTTTTTGCAACACTTGACATCCGCCGTAACTGGTCGTTTGTTCACGGAATAACTTGTTTTTTTTCCTCAACCCTCTTTTTAGAGATTTCTAACAGCCTTCGTTGAAACACCCGGTATATGTATCTGACACCGAGGTCCCAGCGCAACTGTTTGTACAAGTTTTGCGCAGACACTCTCCGCAACGTTCTTCAGCCTCCGGCCGCAGCGGAACGCAAACGGGTGAACCATTGGCAGAAGCCTGGTTCACACGGTGCGATTTTGCTGGAGATTTCGCTCTTGCGACGCTGAGTATCGCAGGTTCCACCGTGCAATCTTACCACACGAGCGACGTCGCAATTGCAAAATGGCTAGCAAAATCCCACCGTGTGAATCAGTCATTAAGCCTTCGATAGTATCCGCATGTGAGTAACCCCGCGCTCACACCTCCACTGAAGAGACTATTGTCTAGCCTGGGCAAATTGAGCGCTCGGCCTTTCGACAGGGGCAACAGACAGAGAAACCACGATTTAATTAAAGAGAGTAGGCTATTGGTTCGTTCAACGTTCGCAGCGAGGGTAGCCAGAACTCGAGTAGCCGCAATGCGAGTGACATCGCAACTCGCTGCAGATGTTTGCGACGTTCCCTCGCGTGTCGCTCCTCGAATTGCGGCGTTGACGAGCCCGGTGCAATTCGGCGATGGAAGTAGACGCCTGTACGGGCAGGAGGGGCGATGTCTGGACCGGCGATGTGAAGGGACTTCTCGTGAGGGTGCACTCCACTTCACGAAGCTCTGCAAGTCACAAGCTGGGATTCAGCGCTTTGACCAACCCGTCTTAAAATATTATGTTATAAAAGTTTAACGCGGCAGTGTTTAGGAGCTCGTGTCGCAGAACATCCGGCGTCGGCGTCGGTGGGACCGGATAATCCCGGCATGTATCCGGTGACGTCAAACGTCACCCTCGTGACGTCACACGTGACGTCATGTGTGATGTCCGCAATATTTGGCGGAAAAATGTTCCGCTACATTTTGCGGTCAAGTTTTCTGCTAAATTTAGCGGGTCGATAGGGTAATCACGTCAAAGTGATGTGTGACGTCACGCTATATGACCTCGCGCAAAAATTTCAAACAACCCACGACGCTGTCGTGTGACGTCGCGTGACACGGGACGCTACCTACTAGACCACGCACAAACGCTACCACGTTTTGGGAACTAGCGCGGGTATTATGAAAACGCCTTGCGAACGGGGCTCAATAACACTATCGCGTTCCACTCTTATACCCTATAGCAGTGGTTCTCAAATGGGGGTCCGCGTACCCTTTGAGGTCAGCGAAGGCATTCTAGGGGTCCGCGAAGCCCTGCCTCATCAGTCAAGCCCGCCAATAAAAGTTGGATTCTTTTCAGGTCGAAAAGAAATGTTTCAGTTTTCGGGCCAGTTTTCTCGTGTGAACGTCAATAAAAGAGGTCTACTTAACACTAGCCCTTAGTTACATCCATTTATTAAATCATTATTATATTTAACCTATGCCTTTCCTCCCCTCCCACCTCGAACGGGGTCCTCCATCATCTCCGCCGATCCACAAGGGGTCCGCGAAACATCAATAGTTGAGAACCACTGCCCTATAATTACACAAGCGCTCTCAACAGTCATTAAGTCAACGATCGTTGGCGTCTCCCAACTGTCATTGAGCTGTTGTCCTGTGTTACAAGGTACATAGGCCTAACAACCCCTCTTGAGATGCGCGTCAAGAGACACAGTTAAAACCGAAACGAAACATAAACTGATGTCACATTAGGGAGTTTTCGTAAACCGCTTTCCTCCCTCCGCTAAGCTACCCGCAACGAGAGACTGCTACTGCGCCTGCGCGCCGCTAACCCTTGACTGAAGAAACCCGGATCTCGCAGTGGGTTGCAGAGAGCGTTGCGAGACGGCGGAAACGATCTACGAGAACTCCCTATTCTCTTTTTTTTAATAGGGACGCAAATCAATTATATGCATACCTTTCATTGATTATGAACGCTTAAAATAAAATAAAATGAACTTTATTTTTGTTTTTAGAATAAAAAATAAAAGACGTTTACTAATCGCTGTAACGCGAAATTGGAGCCCAGCTCTTGAGGAGGAGGAGGCGAGGGTACGGACGGGGGCATGCCTATCCTCTTTCTCCGTACCCTACCCTCCTCTTCTCCTCTTCTCCTCCTCGCCTCCTCGCCTCTTCGCCTTCGATTTAGCGGGAAATTTTCGCTACATTTCCCGCTAAATTTAGCAAAAATTTCCTCGCTAAATTTAGCGGGTTAATTTTTTCCGACAAATTTACAGGGTTAAGTTTCCTCGCTAAATTTAGCGGGGAACTGACGTCGCGTGGCCTCAGCATGAATTCAGTTTCCCCGCTAAATTTAGCGGGGAAACTGTGACGTACCATAATGCAACGCGCGCGGTTACGCCGACGCCGACGGCGATGCCACTCAACCCGGAAACGGGCACCTAAGAGCTGCGCTCTAAAAAATGACGCTCAGAACGTTTCACACAAGTTAAAGCGAGAGAGACAACGAAACCCTTATCGGCACCGACGTTCCAATGGCAGCCCTCGCCGAGCTTGGGTTTACGCGACGTACTGTGATTGTTCTAGCCACAGCTCTGGCCCTGAATTGTACCTCTACCGACAATATTTACTGCTACGATACTTCCTAGATACCTGCCCCAATCATCCGCAATAGTAAGTGTTTCGCTGCAGCTGGCCATGGGCGGTGATGCGGCGGAAGCCGCCATCTTTAGTTCTATTGGGGCGAACCCCCATCAGTTGTACTCCGTTTCACCTTATGTTGCACCACAGCGAAGGCTACAAACGCGAGCTCATAGCGTTGATAGCGTTTGCAGCTGCCCTTAATGCACGAGAGCTTGTGCCGCCGAGATGTGCCCTAGTGCCACTAAATAAGCTACGCTTCAGAGTACCGATACTTAACCATCTTGTGGCTTAAAATCATGGTTGGCAGTTATCTAATCCTTTATCTAAAATCACAGGAAACGCTTTTCTGTCCTCGACGAATGTTTAAGCAGTTCGCGACAGAGCAAAGCTATATTTTATGAGCTTCTTAACACCGAATCTTAGTATTGAGTGTGTGCCCCCGATGACCCACGATTTTGATTATTTTTCGTGGTTGTGTCTAACCCATAAAAAAAAACGGCACCTGTGCAGGAAGAGGAGAGGGAGTGCGACTCAAACCAGCCAGTTCTCGAACGGCGGTTTTCGGGCGAAAAAAACAAAACAATTTTGAGCCGCAAATTGGGTTCTGGGTAGTTGGGCTCTCATATGTCATGTGCAAATAAAAACCTTGGCAAGCATAATACCCTGTCAGTGTCCCTTTAAGCGGTTAAGGGTAAAGTGGAAGCTCCTCCCACCCTTTTGCACTTTAGCAGAGCGAACGGTGGAGAGGAGGTCGCCTCCTCTCCACCATTCGCTCTGCTAAAGTGGAGAGCGGTGGAAGGAGCTTCCCCTGAACTCTTAACCTGTCACAGACTATAGTAAAATCGACACAGCGCACAAAAAAAACACGAATACGAAGTAGAAGAGTGTACACGACACAAACGCTGACTCTCAACTGAAGTTTTAATGGAAAAAACAAACATTGAAATAAACAACAGCAAACAACATCCTCATGGCCAATCCCCACGTGTCTAGATAACTAATCTTCCTGATATGCAGATGCGCTGGGCTTACGCAGTGCTCAGTTCCTTCGTTTTTATTGTGACGCTTCTAAAATTTCTCTAGTCATTCGGTCCCCGCCCCTTCCCGATTATAGTGACGTCGTGGAAGTCCGGGTGGCATCCCCAATTTGCACAATAAAACTGCAAGTGCGCCCCGCCCCCCCCCCCCCCCCCCCCACACACACACACACACACACTCTTTTTGCCGCTGTCGACCGCAAAGACCAAGCATGCTCACACAATCTCTCATTGATCCATTTGCCAGCTTGGCCGCACGTCAGCAAAATCCTGTACACGACGCCTATCACACACTCCCCGTATTTGTTCTTATGCTTTACTGAACGAATGTGCTTCGTTCCACCTTCGTTGGCTACTCTTAAGCACAGTTAAGTCAGTTTGTACGGTGCAGAAAACGTCATGTATCTCTGCGTTATTTTTCTTAGATTGTAGGGTATTTTATGAAGGTATGGAACGACTACAGTCCTCTTGCTATGCCTTTTTTTTTCTTTCTGAAACTGTTGCTTTCTTCTCACCTTCTTAAAGAGAAACTCCGGTCGAAAACGAAACCAAAATAAATGGCCGGTATTGCTTCAGTGGCACGAAATATGACCACAGCCGAAATATTATCTCTAAGTGAAGCCGCGTACTCCACCAAAACTTTTTTTTTTTTTTTTAAATACGACCAGCTGCTGTTTAGCGGGCGGCAAGCGGGTTAGCTTTTGGTCAAGCAACACTGAACGACGCGTACCGCAGCTCCCCCGTGACGTCACGTCGCAATGATGCTGCGGTTGATTCCGCTCGTTGTACCGCGTACCGGAGCACCACGGCGACGTCAAGTCGTGGCCGTAGAGCAATTATCAGAGTTGCCATCACCCTCGAGCAGATAGTTTCGGTTTTGGCGTAGACGACCGAAATCAAACGTTTAGCCGGGATATTTATAAAACTACACACAATATCGAGAAAACTATTATACCTGGTAATTCAGGGGCACTGACTGAGCCGAAAACATTCGTTATCCCAAACTCAAAAAAAAAAAAGAAATTACCGGAGCTGTTTTTTAGATGTTCTCCGCCACAGGCGAGAGCATTGATGTTGGTAGCCCGGCTGCGACTAGTCGCTCCACTTGCCTGCCGAAACTGTCGTGCATTGCACGTTGGCACGACTTCTCCAAGCAGTGTAGCGGAGTTGCCACTCCGGAGTTGGAATGATTCTGGAATCATTCCGCTCTTTCGCGACCCCCGAATGGAATGGGAAGGGAATGACGGTACCGCAGGCACCTTCTTGCGGGTGGCGGCCCAAAGTCAATTAAATATTCGCGACGGTGGCATCAGTGGCACAGTCTTGATTAAACAAATGGCAGCGACGACATGGAGACAGCTCAGTAATAATAAAACAAATGAGTATATTTCTTCACGTCGATGCGCAGCACCAATTATCGTCGGCGAGTCGGCGTGGAGGCGTGCACTTCTGTACTTTGTTTCAGCTTACGACGGACTGAAAGGGACGCTATGAGCCACCGGAGCCAATTCATAGCCCGAAGGGCGTCACGTGCCCTTCCGGTTGGGCACAGCGACGCAGGGAGCGCGAAGTCACCAGACCAGCTACGAACTACGGATTGGCTCGTGTAGCTCGTAGCGTCCATGGCGGTACATCGTAAGGTGACACGGAGTATCCCTGACTATGCCAAGAAGCTAAAGAGCCATTCTTTGTGTGTGTTTTGTTTGTGTGTGTGTTCCTCTTATTTTGTTTCTTGCTGCTAAGTAATATTCTTTAAGGAAGGAGAAAGCGAACATAAACATCAAATTAAAACCAAAGTGTTGACGGCGGTCGGTGCATTCATTCCGCGGTGGCAAAATCTGGAGGCACCAAGAGGCAAAGCCGCGACGAGCGCGCCACTGTGGCATACGGTCGCCTGGACGCCAGTTGCCCAGGGCCGATGCTGCTTGAAGAATTTTTGTGTGTGTGTTCGTTTTCTCGAAGTAACATCTCGCATGTTGTCTTTTTTATGTCCTTTTTTGTTTTAATCGTCTTTCGACCGGCCCTCGCTGTCTCTCTCCTCGTCAACGCACTTATTCGAGCAAGTGGTTCGGATGTGCGGTGTGGGTATAGCTGACCGTTTCAATCTGGATGAGCTCCATGGATGAGCATCTACAGAGGGTACAACGTGCAGACTCTGGCAGACTAAACTCCTATCTAAACAACTGACGGCCAATTTGTTTTTGTAGGTAGCTTGCGAGTATGGTGCGTAATAACGTCACGGTGTCACTGTGCGTGTTGTCTGATTGACTTTACATGTGAGTACTATACTTTGGTACTCTTTCCAAGCGCCTGTATAACCACGTAATTTTCATAGAATGGAGTTTACGTTAAAAATTATAGATTACGAAATGAAATTAATTATATATTTGTTTTGCTGTCCTCGTGTCCGCAGCACGGCTTCTGATGACCTCATTAATTTTAACGCCCTGTTAAACTCACCTTTTCTTCTTAACGACTGGGAGTTGTGGACTTTTTTCTTTTTTTTTTTTTCAAGAACCGCTTTGCACAGTTTCACGCTTCGTGGAAACAGTAACCGAACCGTTATTTAAAAAGCGTCATTGAACCAGAACCGAGCCGGAACAAAATGCAAAGCAACCTGAATCTGAACCAAACCGGAATAATGACCGATTCGACTCCCTGCTTTTAACCCAGCCAATCTTCTAGTACAGTTCACTCAGAAAGAATAAAAACACTGAAAATAGACGAGGGACAGACACTCACAGTTCTTTCAACGAGCAACGACATTTATATGATGCCCCTCACACTGCGAAATACCAATTTGGTCACAGAGAAATTGAGGGAAGACAAAAATACTAGAAAAAGAGAAACAGATAAAAATAAAGATAACTGAATTAAACTTCCTGAAAAGAAACAAAAAGGAAAGAAATTTGAGGAGGCTTTTTCTATTTGATAGAAAAAATCCTCCTCCAATGTTCTTCTTCTTCTTCCTTTTTACTGTGGTCTATCCAATGCGCTCTAGCTGCTACGTGCACAGATCTTCTAGTGGATGGGCACCGTACACGGCATGCGGTCGTGTATCACTTCTACGTGATTCACCTTAAAGATCCCAGGCTAACGGTTGTACTACGCTGGCTAAATTTCTCATCTACACCAGGGAGACTCGTCTCACATTGAGGAATACCAAGTTCTAGGGATAAACATACACACAACCCAATTTTTTTTCACACTCCTCTTAACTAGTTTCGAGTGTGATGAGTCAATAGAGGTAGGAAACCCTTCTTCAAACGCGGGTTATATGACCGACAGGTGTGACTACTTGTCAATTCCAACCTGAGGTCCAAACATCGTACGAAACTTCCATCCCGGATTTTGGGAGTGAATCTAAGCCATTCAGAGCACCGTGCAAAAACATCCAAACCTTCCGTGACAGTACTGTCGTCCGAAAGACCCTCAGAACTACAACCAAGTGATCGTCCACGTATATAAAGAGGCTCATCATCCAGGTTGTCGCGCATGGCCAACTCCCACTTAGCCAAGATAATTGCGCCGACCACGGGCGTCACACTTGACCTATTACAGATCCCTTCTTTTTGCACGTGGAGCCTGCCATTATACAAAATGGAAGTCGATTCCAGATAAAATTTCAACAACTCCAAAAACCCATCACCACATACGTCGCTAAAATTCTGAAACCAAACCCGCCATTTTTTTGTTTTTTTTTTCTATGCAATCATGCACCGAAACAAAAATAGCCTCATGGGGAATAGATTAAAAGAGGTCTTCTAAAATAAAATGTAACAAAAAGCGCCCCGATTTCACGTTCAAGCTAGCGCTTTAACGCAATGTATGTCCTACGGGCTCGTGTTTCATGGAAAGCCCAACTGACGCAACTTATATGAAAGATAAGAAGGGTTTCACGCTGACCTAAATTACTCATTTATATGGTTACGAAAAGAACGCATTAATATGAGAACCAGAAAAAAAAAATTAAGAACAAGACAGCGCAAGCCCTAGCTTGTCTGAGTGAGCGTGCGTATCTCTGTGTGTGTGTTTTTCTTTCTTTTCCATCCTTATTTCTTGTTCACTCTTTTAATATCTGTATCCTGAAAAAGGTGCAACACATGTCTGCCCCATGAAATCGATACATCTTCAAGCCAATTTTAATAATTGCATCAGCTGGTGAGAAATGTCAGCATATATTCGATCAGGGCACGATGAAGCAGAATCTATAAAGAAAAGATGAGATGACGATCGAGCAGCACGATGAATATATATATAAAGTTATAGTTCCGTTAAATTTTTGACTGACCTGACTAAAACGTATCGATCGATAACGGGCAAATTGCAAATCCATTTTTATGTTAATTGGAAGGAAGTATAAAACACATTTTCTACTTAGGCTCGCAATTAAGAAAACGTATTTATAGTCTGTTGCAATATAAGCCCCCCCCCCCAAAAAAAAAAAAAAATGCACTGCCCGCAAAAAAACAGCAACAAAAAAAACGGTCTGCCTAATGCCCATACCCCGATTCCCATTGGAAATGAGGAGAAGCCGTGTTTATGTGGGCGTCAATGCACTTTTCCACATAAAGGCGAGGCACGATTCCGAGTCAAGAGGTCCAACGAGTCAAAAGATCCAACGCGTCAAAAGATCCATTATTGGACCTTCTGACTCGTTGGATCTTTTGACTCGTTGGATTTCTTGACTTGCCATGGACCTTTTGACTCGTTGGATCTCTTGACTCGTTGGACCTTTTGACCCACATTGGATCTTTTGACTCGTGTTTGGCGAGTCAAAAGATCCAACGAGTCAAAAGATCCATTATTGGACCTTTTGACTCGTTGGACCTCTTGACTCTCTGCCCGATCACCGAGAAAGGGGGATGGGCTTTGAAGAAGAGCAGGAAAAGAAAGAAAAGCAAAAATATACGATGAATGACGGCTTTCGGGTAACAAGGAGGGGCGTGACGGTCACTGCACTGCGGCGGGAGAGATCCCTCGTCTAATAACAAAGCAACAAAAAAGAGGGAGATGAGAGAAGAGGATACAGTGGTTTCGAGGACGAGAGGTTTTGGGATCCTGAATGGCTGGCTGTGTCACGGCGTTGTGCGCTTTCCATTTCAATCGGCAGGTGACCAACGCCATCTCTTCGTGCGGTATGCTTAATTAACACAGGAATTTCCCGGGAGCTGTGCACGCTGCACGGTCGCGGGGACGTAGGTTGTTTCTCGAATTTAGAAATCAACGAACAGTCAATCGGTGACAGAATTACGACACGTATAGAACAACACGTGGTGCTGACGTCGCCCCTGCGGTGGTGCTGCTATCGGCATTGCGCACGCGCAGACGGTCCACTTGACGCACTCTCTGCGCACGTGCGGTGCCCACACCTCGTGCTGAAACTGCGCCTTTTCCCACACCTCGTGAGGGCTTGTATGGAAACAGCGCGTTGGTCTTATACGCGCAGCATGAGCTCAACTGAGAGGAAGGGTTGTGCGGATCATTTGGACAGCGTAATGTATGGCAGTCATCCAGAGGGTCAAACATGTCGCAGTATCTTGCCGGCCAGTGCAGCCTGACTGCTGAATGGCACCACGCTGTACGGATAACCAGCATCGGCGTGCGTTCGTGTAATCACTACTGCGTGGTGCACCCCAAGTCCCCAGGCTATAATCCGTTTCACCTAAGGATTGACCGCAGCCTTAGTTTGAAACCGAGGGCGTCAAGGGACATCTCGACCCGCGCGACGTTTTGAACACCTTTGTGTTCGAGGCATTTCAGAGTTGGAGAAGGACCCTACTACCACTTGTCCTTCGCTGCATGCACAAGCTTCTCTGGCTCGTGTTCAGGTTGAGCGTATTGATCAAAAGCCACGCACACTTTTATTCGTCTTTCCATGTATCGCGATAGTACGTATATATATATTTTTCTTGTTGTTTTTTTGGTCTGCATTAGCACGGAAATCATATATTACTTATTTTAATGTACGGCACCTAGTCATTTTTTTTTCGTGCAAACTGAATTATTTATTCGCACGTAATCAAGCCGAGAAAAAAAGAACACATTGTACCTTCCACATTTTCGCGACATATTGGAACCTTGCATCCCATGTTCCATTACAGCAACCGCTTATCAAATTCTAATTTAAATTTCATATATCTATATCGAACCTAAACGTTTATTAGAAAGGATAAGTTTACCATATATCAACCCACCTTTAAAAATGTTTTAAGCCATTATTTTGAATTATTTTTCGTCATACTGCTTTCAGATTGGCCAAGTTCGATATCTTTCCTGCACGAAAATAACGGGTGAATTATCGGGAGTTCCACTCTTCGAAGTGGCCGTCTAAGGCGCATCCTAAAGGAGCCTTGAAACGAAGTTTCCACTTTTGCTAAATAGTACTTAGAATCACTCCCTAACGTTAATACTGATATACTTGTCTTAGTTGTTCTTTCTAGGCAATGGCAGTCGCCAATAAAATTTGAGAAATATGAGCATCATTCATCCCCTCAACTCGGACCAGAACAAGTGGCCACGTGGCCTGGTGCCTATCTTATACCTTTATGCCCGTGTCCCACTAGAGCGCGACAGACAGAAACAAAAGACAGCGACAAGCCTCAAAACCATGCAGCATGCTCGTGATGGTACCTTGGCAGGCGTTAAGTCGTTCGGTGCTCGTGAACTAAGCACGAGCGATTGCAAGCCTGCCAACGATACCCTCGCACGCATGATGCTCGTGTTGTGAGCATAGCCTCCTTTATTCTACAAAGCCTCTCAAATTGCGAAAATACTCTGGTTTAGGCTTGTCGCTGTCGTTTGTTTCTGTCTGTCGCTCTAGTGGACACGAGCTTTAACGTTAATCTTACCCACGTGCTGGGATTGACAAAGTAGAGAAAGCGTGCTGAGCTCAGAGATGGTTTGCCCGTGTCCCACTAGAGCGACATACAGAAACAAAAGACAACGACAAGCCTCAATCCAGAGTCTTTCGCGATTTGAGAGGCTTTGTAGAATAGGGATATATGCTCAAACACGAGCATCATGCACGCGAGGGTCTCTTTGGCAGGCTTGCAATCTCTCGTGCTTACTTCACGAAACACCGAACGACTAAACGCCTGCCAAAGGTACCATCGCGAGCTATGCTGCATGGGTTTTTGAGCTTGTCGCTGGCTTTTGGT